>ML778615.1:466391-506755 GCA_009831015.1 Picea engelmannii
GAAAATATTTCAGCAAAGAATATAACACATACCCAACAAATCCTACACACTTAGGAGAACTAAGTTAATAAAACCTATCTACATCAATATAGAAAAATAACATATAATCACATCCATAATGACTCTTAATAATAATCAACTGTCAAAGGTATAATAATCTGGACCTCTTGCAAGCAAGTTTCCTTATGAATAAGTTCACTCAGTGCGCACAAGAGAGGGATGTTATAGTAGGATAGTCTCCATTACAACCTGGGTAAAGTATATATGTAAATGAATACTCAACCCAGGGCATTCATCCTGATCCTTATAACAATATGATTATGTCCATGTGAATAGATGATTTGATTTCGAACATGACATAAACCACTTGATTACCAGTCATTGAGGTATATAGTAAACAAGTGGGAGACAAACCACCATTGATGTCGATAATTTTAAAGGTATGTTTAAAGTACAATCCAACGAATGTGAAAAATGAGTTGAAGTTGAAAATTCATGGAATCAGTCGGTTAGGGGTCATTGATGAATACACACTCCCAACTGTGAGGAGGCCTGCTAGTGAAGTATGCAGGTCCCAAGGTAATGATCTGTTCCTAATTCTATTTCCTGGATAATTTGTTGAAGTGGACAGGAAAAGACCCATCGAAGGAGGGCATTTATGTATCCCCTATCAGTTGACATGAAACTTGTCACAGGAGGGTGATAAGATATATTATATGAAAAAAGAATAACATGGGTATGGAAACTAGTAACATTGTGGATGGTTGAATTTTGAGGTGGAAACGTCCTTTGAAAACTGAGGCTCGATGTAAGACTTGGTATCATAAACTGATATTGGACCAAAACATAATGCAACAAGTGTTGAGGAATTATTTGTATGGGTCAAAGGAGTATAAAGACTCATAGGACTAGTTGAGTGTGGAGGTTTAATGGATTGTCCAAGTGTACGGTAAAAGTTAAAACAAGTGTAGTGTACAAGGAAAACTACAAGAACTTCCTAAAAAAATTTCAAGAAACTTGACTTTCTTCCTTCAATTTTTCTCCCCATCTAGATACATGAGTACCTCTTTTTTATTTACCGAGCTCGAGAAGGATAACACTTGCTCTATATAATTCACCTTGAGTAAGTTCCTCTTCCTTTATTTAACCAAATGGAATAAGTTAGGGCTCGTCCCCAGATGGGCCCTTCAATGTGTAATTTTGTGAGTCCATAGAAGGAAAAGTCAATTGTTTTTCATGTTTAGAGAGTTTGAAAATAACTTAAATAAGACTATGAGGTTGTCCTTTTTCTTTATTTTAGTATTCGAGGTCTGAAAAAGTATAAAACGATGTGACAATAAACTCTTCTAGTCGATATTGACTAGAGTGTTCATTTTTCGTAGTTAGTCTATTGGGACCGAAAAAGTGATAACCCACTGCCCAACAGACGTCTCTTCATATTTTAATGAGTGCGAAGTATGATAAATTTTTCTCAATAACATCATTACGTCATCAAAAAATATGTTCTTTGTAAATTCCTACATAATTAAGTTGTTGTGGGAAAAAAACATTAGTAGTTTCTTTAAAAAGGACAAGAAAACTAAAAAAATTGGACATATTAAAAATCAATTAGGGAAAAAAGTCATTGTCACCTAAATTGTTTTACTATTCTCCTTTTTCTTTTGAGTTTTTCCCCTTTTGGAGTGATTTGCAGGCATCAATTGTGAGAGTTATAGGTGACCATTTGGAATTCCTTCTGGATCGGACTGGTTATCTCATTCATTTATGTGTTTTTTTTATCTAATATCAGCCTTTAATTTATGAGCTTGGGCTCCTTGGAAATCCCTAGAGTGTCAAATAGGACCGACGCTCCCTTAAGTAATTGATGGGAGCACCAATCGATATTTAAAATCCATGGTATGTGTCCTTGGGGAGAGCTAGTGCCCTTTTCTTCCCTTCTAAGGAGCAGTTGGTGGAATTTTTTTATTTTTTATTATTTTTAGGTTGTAAAAAGGAAATTATTTTATTTGAAAAACTAGCTAATGTTATTCGTTCATGAATTTGTAGGACATGGATGATGTGTAATTTTGGATGGGGCTCTCGAGGAGAGGAGTACCTTTTTTTTTTTTGGACATCGTTCTACTCCATGGTCGACAAAGGAATATGTTGCCCACTATTGTGTACCAAGGTCACACCTGGTAGGAGGGAGGACTATCATTAAAGATGTGATGGACTTGTCTCTTCAACCCATTTTCTTCTCTATTACAAAGCTGGAAGGAAGTACCAGTGCCCAATTTTATTCCAAGTCTCAGATATCATATGTTATTCAGTGCTTGGAGCCAAGGATTTTTAACTGCAGTGCAAGTTTTTTAAGGAATATTAAAGAACAAATCTCTAAGTGTCAAACAGGAAGGAAAAAAGAATTTAGGTGCAGATCCTTATTAGTTTCATTTTTCCTAGAGGAAGTTCTACAGATGCAACCACAAGTTGTATTGATAGCACACCCAATGACTAAGCCTTTTATGGTGAAGTGGATGAGTCTTTTACCTAGGTTGGGAAATGAACCCTCGTCCTTTCGATTTACTGCTGACTTTTTGGCATGAAGGAGGAGGTATCTTTGGTTATAGAGGATTTCGAGTATGTTGGGGTTGAATTTATGTGTAGTGCAGAGTTAGTGCTTCCCGAGGATACACAGTGGGATGCATCAAGTACGAAATATCATAATGTTTTAACAATATTTTTGTTTCTATAAGTTTTTTGTTGTACGATGAGGGATCTAATTCATTTGTTTTCATCATGCAAATAGAGGTGCTTCACATCCGACAGAGATGTCATCACTAGGATGTCATGGAGATTCTCAGACAATGACATAAATTAACATCGAAGTAGGATGACTCTGAGAGGTGGAGAGGGACCTTCTTGGTTTGACCATGGGTGTTCCTTTGATGATAATAAGAGATTTACCCTTACATCTTCATAGAGATACAAATGGGGTACCTGAAGGTCTTAGGCATTTTCTACGAAGAGTGGTGAGAGCAGTTGTTTTCTATGATGAGCACAATATGGTGCAGGGAGACGAGTAGAGTCTCTGGAAACTTTTAGTCGTTTATGACGATTATATGGGCACAAAGGCCCATGCTTTTCCCTATTATGTACCTTTTGGACATTGTATTTTGACAAAACTTTCACTATCAATATTATATATAAACAAGTTTGTGGTGGCTACTTATATTGTATTTTTTCTTTTATATGATGTTTTTATTTATATGCTCCATGTCCCAGATGTTTATCTATGCACAATATACCAATATAGCATAGATGTTTATCTATGCACAATAACGAATCTATATTCATATTGATTTCTCTTGATATATGTCTATATTATAGAAATTCAAAAGATCTTCTGAGACAATGAGCCCTTACATGGAGATGTAACATAACTGGATTACGAACAACATATCTACTTTTTAGTTGAAGAACCATGAGTTGAGAGTAAAGGTTGATAATAAATTTATTTATAGCTTGATAAGAGGCTTCATTTAAAATTTGGATGACAACATGATATTCTGCAATGTTATTGGTCACAGATCCGAGGCAAATTCATCCTAAACTCAATAATTCACCAAAGTGGTAAATGACCCAAGCTGCAGAAGTGATATTCGAGGTATGTCGACTAGATCCATCCAAAAACCTGAAATATATGGGAAAGGATGATGAGATATGAACATCCAATTACAAAGAAAAGCATAAGAAACTTTTAAAGAATGAGGAAAAAATCATGTACAGAAAAGTAACGATGGACCAAATCAAAAGAATATAGTAGAATAATGTACAAAGCACACTTGCAAGATATTCTGTGCATAATACTTCTTTAGGTAAAGCCTATTTCAGGGATCACTAAGAGATAACCCATATTAATCCAATTACTCATAGGTGCCTCTCTGTAACACATGTTTTACTATGTATGGCCCATGCCACATGGATTCCAACTTTCCTTCCCCAAGTTTGTCATGATCTTAATCATAGATGAGACCATATCAACTTCTTTGAAAGAGAGAGGTTTGATAGACTTATCATATTTAGTTTTGATTCATTTTTTATATGTCTCGTTGATGAGATCATAATCAAGATAGGTTTCATCCATCTTGGTTATATATTAAAATATCTCCTCTTCAACAGATGTATGGGGTAGAAGTTCTATAGTGAGTTTAAAATAGGTAATCTCAAATTCAAAAGGTAATATTTATTGTATTCCATATACCAAACATAAGGGTGTAAATACAGTGGTAGTTTCAACTAAATTTTGATAATCCCACAGTACGGAGAAGAGCTAAAAATTCCAAGATATTTTTTTCACTCCCACCATACATTGAAACATGGTTTTCAGGATTTTGTTGATGGCTTCAACTTGTCCATTTTCTTGAGGATAGTAAGGGGATTAATTTTCATGGGGAAAACCTAACTTGGTGTGCAATTATCCCATCATATGGTTCTATAAATGGGATCCATGATGTGTTATAATATATTTTTGGACACCGAATTGAGTGATGATGTTATTGAACAAAAAAAGTGTTGCACTTCCACCATTGTCAAGGAATGTAGGCATAGCCTCATCCCATTTATTAAAATGATCAATGAAAATTATAATATAACCATGACCCCCAACTGAGGTAGGATTACATTGCATGAAATCGATACCTCATTTGCAAGGGGGTCGATGGGGACAATGGGATGAAGTGGATTTGTGTGGGTACGTTCTTTCTTCTAAAATATTTGACGAGGTGGGCATTTTTTAACGACCTCAATGCTAGATTTAAATACGAAAGGAAAAAAAGAACAAACACAGAACATATTTTGGGTTGTAGCCATCCCAGAAAGATGACCGCCAAATGACCCAAGGTGGCAGTCATTTAAAACTTTTTCAGCCTCTTCATGGGTTAAGTAACATCATAAAACAATATCAATGCCATGTTGGTACAAAGTCTTTCCAATGATAAGGTAGTGATTTCAATGGTGTCGAATGCGACGTTGTTCATTACATGTACTAGTGAGAAATAGTGATTCATTAGGAAGGGAATCACTAGGCTCAGTATTCTCATCAGTATGGGTAAGATCACAAATTAATTCTATAAAAACCAACAATTTCTTAGCTTTGGATTTGAAATACTCAAGATCAAATTCTTGGAGAATGACAATCCATTTCAAATGTTTTTCCCTGACTAATTGGTGATTCAAGATGTGGTACATTGGGTTCGATTCTACAATGACTACGGTAGTGTGTAATAAAATATAGTGGTGAAATATTTGGACTAAAATAACTGCATACAAAGCCAACTTTTCAACATGTGAATATCAGAGTCTGGGACCTGATAGACTCTTACTTAAATAGTAGATCACATGTTCGGTGTCATAATCATCTTCTTGTACTAATACCATAGAAATAGTGGAAGTAGAGGTAACCAAATAAAGGATGTAATATTTCACATAGTTAGGTGGATGCAAAAGAGGTGTATTCATTAAACAATACTTGAGATCATCAAATAGACATTGAGCAGTTGCATCCTAGATGAAAGGGGCATCTTTCTACAACAAGCTCATGAATCCTTTAGTAATTTCGACATAATTGCATATAAAACGACGAAGAAATTTTTCCTTCCCTTGAAAATGTTGCAATTGGTTAAGGTTGTTGGGAGGGGGTAAAGTGAGAATGAATTTGAATTTTAATGGATCCAACCTAATCCCATATTTGGATACTACAAAATCGAGGAGTCTCCTCGATTCAATAGCAAAAATGAATTTATGGGGATTCAAACGTATGTTGTAAAACCTATATCTAAGAAAGATGGCCCTTAGATGACTAGTATGACCTTGTTTATGAGTCGAGTGAAATGGAAAATCATCGAGATAAGGTTCAATGATATGTTTGATGTCATGGAACACATATGACATAGCCCACTGAAAAGTGGCTCCAACATTTTTAAGGCCAAAAGGTAATTTCTGATAGGAAAAGTTCCCCCATGGGAGGTTGAAGGTTAATTTTTGTTGATCAGTTGGTAAAATTTCGATCTCGTTATATCGATAAAATGACACTTCCAACACAATTATCGATAATTTGGTCGATAAAGGGTATAGGGTAATTTTCCTTCGAAAAATCCTTATTAGCATCTCTATAATCATCACAAACATGAATTTTCCCTTATTTTTTGGTGACCAAAATGATGTTAGAAACCCGTTCGGTGAGAGGGAATGGATAAATAAAACCATGTTTTAATAATTTTTCAAATTTCTCCTTGATTGTCGTAGTTGTTTTGGGATGAATCGGGGGATTTTTTTGTCTCATAGGTTTGACTCATAGGTAAGTTTTTATTTCATTCACAATGATCGAAGGATAGATCCTTGGCATTTGTTCATAGCTCCAAGAAAAGATATCATGAAATTATTTAAACAGGGTGATATAAGTTTCAACCTCCTTAGTTGAACAATTGGCACCTAGTTCTATGTTTTCCAAAATACCTTATTTTATGGATATGTCGACAATAATTGTGTCAAAGATATTTCCCAAATTCCCCTTAGAGATGGTATCCTGAGTAAGTATCGCAGATTAGGGAGAGTTGACGATATCGGTAGGAAATATAGAGGAAATATCTTTATCAATCTCATCCAAACTCATAATAAAGGAAAAATGATGGTGTTTTTTATCGCATGGTGCCTCCTCAATAATAAGCATTTCGATAATAGATTCATTTGTTGGACAAATATGTAGGATGTAATCAAAAGTGGAGGATAGGGAATCTAAAAAAGATGGCAATGAATATGAATTAGACACCAACATATGTTGGTCATCCAATGAAGGAGAGGTAGACTGAATGGAATTGTATTCAACCTCTGCAGGAATAAGTGGCATCATGTCAAGTAGTGTATCAAACTCTAAGGGATGTAGTACGATCCATGGACCATATGATTTGAGTGATTGATGCACCATAGTCGAGATCATATTAATTGTTGTGATGTGTTGCGTGGTTGGGGGAAGAGGTACAGGGAAATTACCCATGAGCAAAGAATATTTTAGGATACCTACCCCAACAGTTTCATAAGTAATTTTTGAGTCTCCCAGAAATGGAATATTGTTGGTTGTTTGACTATTCACATCAGGGGTGAAATAATCTAATTAATTGATGGTAACAATTTTACCTTCATTACGGAATTGAAGACATCTAAAAACTAATGAAGCAACAAAATTCATAGCATAGATCTAAATTATCCCTAGCATAAACATATAATCGAGGGGATCATGGACTACTTCAACATCTACATAATCAGTTTTTATCCCAGTTGAACGACTAAGGATTGTAATAATCCAAGAGGTTGGAAGCCTATTTCATTTAATTCTCTTAACATGGTGGGAGATTGATTAAGATAAGGTGATTTAAGGCCTTTACAGCAATCCAAGGACATGGCACATGTGGGTTCCCACTCATCCAAGATCGTGTGACGGATATGTTGAGGACAACGATATCGATTTAGAAAGCAAGTTTGTGAGAGAGTCATGATTTGAGATTATCCATGTTGAAGATTATATTGTTGGATGACTAGAGATTTATAGCTTTAATGGATGCCAAGAGAGTTCTACATTGGCTAGGGAAGTGTTGTAGAACTTCGAGATATGACATGGTGCAAGGTGCTTGGGCCAAATCTTCAACAATGTTTTAGTTTTGAGTATCATGGGAATTAGAATTAAAGGTCAAATTTCATATTTTTCTCATAGGTGGGCGTAGGATAGAGTCAAAACTTGGTTTCTCAATATAGAGAGGTCGAGACGAAGGACTAATTGAAGTGGACGGTGGATCCAGTGCAGTCTTAGTAGTTATGTTTTCCTTACTGGGTTTACCTAGTGGTGTTTCATACATAAAAGTGTAAGTGGTCAAATCTACCTCATTAAACATATAAATTTGTGCACTCGATGAAGCTTCCTCATTAGGAGGATGACCTAGGTTACCTCATGTTGGAGGTCTAGGATTTTTTGCAACCAGTGACTGTTGTTGTGGAAAAGGATGTGTCAATACAATGGGTTGAGAATTTCCTTTCAAAAGTTTAGTAACTTTGTCCCGATGGGGAAAATATCAACTGTAGTGATCTTCAACATAAATGAGACATGGAAATTTTGGTTTGCACTGCGATTTCTTTTCAGTAGTAGGTTTTTGTTCTTGTGTTTTTGGATTTTCAATTTGATTATTGTTTTTCTTGGGTTTATTATCAGTTTTATTTCCCCCCCTAATTTTTGTGGAGAAGCATATTGGACTGCATTCAATTAGATACTTGACTTGTGGTGTATTTTAATGAGAGTGGATTCAACCCTGTAGCTGGTGCAGTGATTGAGTGATTGGTTTTGTTGGTCTACTATGAACTAGAATGGGTTTTGATGAAACCGATAACTCCATCTGAATGAGTGGTAGAGGATGATTTTGATGGATCGGTTGATGTACAGGGAGTGTTTGGGATCAATTCATACAAAGTATCGTATTGGGAATAAACAAAATCCAGATATTGTTCATGAGAAATGGATTCATCTTCTGTGACTACACCACCTATGGCTACATCTTGAGCAATAGGAGGTAATAGATATTTTTTGAACCATTCAACCATCAATTGGTATGGAGTGGTTGTTTTGATCAATGGTTGTCATCATCTCCATTCATGAATATAATCATAAATATGTACAGATTTAGTATGACTAAGGGAGGTCCAACATTTCGTGGCGGTTTCATAGTGGATAGGCAATTGGAAGTGGGTGAGAAAATACATGGCAAGTGAATTAAAATGTTGGAAAATTCTGCGTTGTAAATCAATGTATCATTTAGCCGTTGAAATCATAAGTGTACACTAGAAAATATGTAAAGGGATAGAATCATCCATCAATTAATTTCATGAACACCATAGATGAAAATTCATAACATGATTATTAGGGTCTTCACCGAGTTTACCGTCAAATTTTGGAATATCAAAAGGTAATTTGGCAGGAATGAATGCCCAAAAAGGGGAGTGTAATATGGGATCGTTTGTTAATATTGTCATATTTGGTATATATAATGTGGTTAAGAACAATAACTATCGATTGTCTTGAGGATGATATTGGTGTGGCATAGGAACACTAGTAGGACCATAAACTGGTTTTGGTGGATAGTTGTATCCAACATGTCCTCCCATATGTTCTTGATTTTGACTAGGAAAAGTAGGATTCATTTCTTGAGGGATTTGCATAAAAGGACAAGGGAAACCCATTTGTCCCTGGGGAATATAACTAGTGTAACCAATGGGAGGATACTTAATTTGACTAGTTTGAGGCATATACCTAGTTTTTCCTTGAGGAAGGTAACTAGGTTGACCTTAAGGTGGGTAAGGGATTTTTTATTGAAGAGGAAAATATGGTTTCCCTTTAGTTCCCCAAGTAGGATTCGCAACCCCTTGGAAGGGTTGTCTAGAATTTAATCCAAAATGATTGGGATTTAATATTCCTTGTTGCGGGTGGGGGTTTGATGATCCTCCTTTATGTGGATGATGAACAATTCCTCCCTGGGGTAGTCCCCATGATTGTGATGGGTTTCCAATTAAATAAGTTTGGAATGCTCGCTCTGTCATCGATTGGGTAGCAACTAAGATTTGAATGGTAAAAGGGATTTCCCCCAGAGTCGATATTTGTGTGTTGAAAGAAGTCTTCCCCCTGGTAGGGAAATTTCCACTGAATAAGAGTTTCCCCCAATAAATATTTGTCCCACAGTTTGGTTTTGTTGTATGAAAGGGTTTGACATCCATTGATGTGAAGGTGTCCCAATAAGGTTTTGTGAAGTATATGAAGATGTTTCTTGAAGAGGGATGGTAGGTGTAACCCTCATGGTACTTTGAAAATGACTAGGTAACATGACTCTTGTTTCACTTTTAAATTGTCCTGGAGTGGTAGTGGTATTGTCCGTTTTTTGAACAAGATGGTTAATAAACTGACTTAACAGTCATTGATATACAATCGTGGTGGTAGATGTATGTGGAGGGTCAAAAAGTGGTCAGACAAACTAACATTTTTCATAAAGATCCTTACCTGATGGAGCTCTCCATATAGGATGAACATGAGTTTGTTGTGGATGTACCATTTTGGTAGAAAGGACACGGGCGCTATATTATTCGTTGGAATTTGGTTTTTGTGGTTCCATGTCTAGTTGATCATATGGTCGTTATGGTAGGATATAGAGATCTTCTACTACAATTTTACCCAAGGAGCCTAATTAGATAAGGAGTGGATCATAAGGAATTTCCAAAGTTTGTTTTGCATGAAGGGTGGAACCTTCCTGAAGCAGAACTAAAGATCTCTCAATATCTTCTATCAAAGGAGTGGTGACACTCCCTGCATCTGAATAGTTTTTGACCTCTTCATGTTAAGTGTCTTTAGTTGAGCTAGGAGGTATGGGTTTGTAGAATTTTGGAGGAAACCGTTTCACATAACGTAATCTACAGAGACCTTCATGGGCCATAGTACCCATTTTAAGGAAAACTAAAGTAAACAAACAACATTCCCTAAGAAATCTAGAAAACTAACAATAAAAAAAATGTCTTCTCTCAATGAATGTACTAGTTGGTGATGAAATTTAACATCGTTTGATCAAATTGATAAGGGGCTAGGATATGAGATGGTGGACCAATTACATTAGTTTCCTTATTAATAGACTTATACCTTCATGCAAGTTCCCTCATGGTTTTACCCATAGGTTACCCTTCAAGGAACCCGAGTGAAGATTGACCAATGTATGCTCCAAGTACAAAAAATACTTTTCTTCACTGTCACCTCATGTAAAGACCCTGAATATTATGGCCACTAAGGATACCAACTTGCAGTCATCCTTTCGGAAGGTATGGTCGACAGTAGAGTCCGAACATATGGGCAACATATCAAGTATGAAATTCTTCAAGAGAACTGAGGACAAATGGGCTCGTAAACTCTGGAGGACCCCGAACGAATTTGGAATTCATGAATCTCTGAGACCAAATGAAAAAAAATGATCCTCAAGACGAACCCTCAATATAAAATCATACCACTACAATTGGTTAAGCCTTAGAGGGATAATATATGCTTCTCTCCTGCACACAACCTCATGTTTAACCCCTGTGTGAGAGGGGGATCCCAGCTATGCTTATACGAAGGTTGGATTTGCTCTCCCTTTCAAAATATTATGATTTTGACTTGAATTCTTTGGATATTTACTCTCACAACCTATTCCAAAGTGCTAGTCCTAGGTTATTGTTGGTGTAAATATCCAAAAAATAAAATTTTCTAGTTCAATTTTAATTAGTTTATTTTTGTGGTTTTTTGTTACACAAGGGTGAATGCTAGTGAAACTGATGATGTTTTAGACTTGACTCCAAACAGAGGTAAAACGAATGATATTAAAACTTTATTTTCAATTAACTTATAGCTACGGGAAGGAGAAGAATTTATTTTCTTCCGTCACTAACAAGCACTCAAAAATGCAAAATTTTATGTTATTTTGTTCTCAAACAAGAATTAAAACAATTGAAAAATTATAAAGAAGACATTTTTAATATCCAAAACCAATGCATACAAATACTTCTTTGTTTGATTATGGATGCAAACTAAGATGTTCCTCTAATTCTTTGTTGTTTCACTAATAATGAAAAAGGTTCACTATTTTGATTTGAAAAAGTAAGAAGCAAAAAGCATAGAAACAAAGACGCTCTCAGTAGTAAACAAGAGACCGAAAGAAAAACAAATACAAAGCTATTCACTCAAACAAAAACACTACGAAACCAAAAGTCACATTTTATCATCTTCAATAATTAAGTGAAGGATCAATGATAAATAAAAAAAATGATTTGTGCTTGATGATCTTCCATGTCAAAACCTCCAATCAATCAGATAATCGAGAAGAGTGGAGAAAAGAAACCAATTTTATGAGAGAATGGTTTATTTTTCAATAAGTAAAGACAATAAAAACTGAATAAGGTCTAATAAGAATGAAACGTAGGAAGTTTGAGTAAAAAATAAGACAAGATTAGACAGAATTAGACCTGAGTTAGAGAAAGAGATCCAAAGACTATACCCAACAAGCAAGAAATCCTGAAATTTCCCAAAGAAAGGAAAATCACTACTTTGGTAACCAAAGCACGAGAACGCTTCAATGCTCCCTAGTAGACTCTAGGGGAGTGTTGATTAAGTAACATCGCTATGAATTTAATTGGATAGGCGTTCTAGTTCTAGGGAAATTTTGAGCGAAAGGATAAAAAATATAAGTAACTAAGAAAAAATCAGTAAGAGGCTCTGTGAGACAATTTAGAAAACACAAAACAGATGTAAAAACATATTAGATAATAATATAGGGTCTAAGTATAGACAAAGGTCATAGATAAACCAAGGAATGATGAAACTGAAAATTCGTTCCCCATTGGAGTCGCCAATTTTTGTTATGGAAATATTCCCCTACGGAGAGGTGAACTTTCCCTGAATACAGTTCTATTAAATATTTTAGCTCGGATAGGAGACCGGATTATCATAGTTCCCATTTCGAATTTTGTTAAAAAACAAATTCTAAACTTCTTATACACATATAACTATCCAATCACAATCTGACTTTCAAGTTAATTTGTGTAATCAAACCAGAAAATAAAGTAATTAAAAATAAGAAAATATACTAGCATTGTCAATGGAAGTAGGTTTTAATCTTTTATTTCCCTCTATTTTGACATTGTTGTTTTGTGGAATACGCTGTCACTGCGGTTTAAAGCGGCCTTTTTTAAAGTTAGAGATTTTCTAATAAAATATTGGTTTTATAATATTTTATAAGCATTTATTTACTAGGTTGAGATGGTATTTGTAATAAATTTTTTCATATAAATAGTTGCATTAGTTAGAAGGATTTAAATTGGGAAATGAATTGAGTCAATCTTTTAAGTATTTTTCAAAATTATTTATTAACATATCTTTTCATGAAAATTATTGTTTTTCTTTTAATTTGTCTCCATCTATGAAGACTGAGGGGTTATTTGAAATCATAGATTGTTATTTCAATGTAATCCTAACGAAAGTATAGATTATGGGAAAGGATGTAGATATATGCATAGCGGTTCCATTTCCCAACTCTACATTATCAACTTGAATCCTATAAAGTTCCATTGAAGTCCATTTTTTATTGTCAATCATTTTTTTATCAAAAAGAATAAGAAAAAATACAAATGGTGGAAAAGGAAGTAGAAACATGGATGCATGATGCACTCTCCAAACATATTTTATCTCATTTTTAGAAAATGTCTCCAAAATAATTATTAGGCATTTCTCCTCATTTTAAGAAAATGTCTCCAAAATAATTATTTACCCTTTCTCCTAGCTTTAACAAAATGTCTACAAAATAATTCATTTTATTCTTGGACATGCTATCAAACTATTATTTTCAAAATAAATGGGCATCAATTACAATTTTTGAGACATCATTCTCTTTCAAAAAGTTGGTATATATATATTTCCAATTAATGATATGCCATTTAAAACTTGTTATATGTAAATTTCCAATAAATTGTATAATGTTTATAAATAATTTTAAATTGGTGTAGATATTTTATTGGATACTATGCCAAATCATATTTTAAATATTATTATAAAATATTTTGAGGGCATATTTTATTTTTACATATGATTAAAATATGATATAATATTGAAATGATAACATAAGTTATAAACAAAAATGAACACATGATGAAGTTAGATGAAACATAAATCCATATTAACCTAATTATCAAGCACTATCCTTTTAGAGTGAAAAATTTAAAGGTCCCCATAGCATTCATAATAAAACATTCATAATAGTGATCCAATACTTAACCTATTCATAATTGATTTGTAGAATTCCAACCAACTATAACCCTAGGATATATAATTTCTGCATATATAGATTTGAGTTGTGTTTCCCAAATTTCTTTTGTTAAACAGGTCAATGAATTGAATTCTACATACAATGAGAATATTAAAAGAAAAACAAAATAATATGAGAGAACTTCATTTGAAATTACCGACTTTAAAAAACTAAAAAAATCAATGTATAAAATATTGAAAACAATGCATTGAAATTAATTTTGTACATTGTAGAAACGCTAGAATAAATACACTATCAATTTTATATATTGTATTCCTATCAATTTTATATATTGTATTCCTATGACATCAACCACATAAACCTTGTTACATTTTACATTTAAGATGAATTTGTTTATATATACCTATTATATACAAGATAACAATAATTACGTGAAAAGTTCATTTAAATAACGTTTTTTTTAAATCCCAAAAACCAAAGGTGAAATAAATATTCATTATATATTTAAAACATATATTTATATGATAACAAAACTAATAGGAAGCCTATTCTTCAATGCTACACATGCGCATAGTATATTTTTCTTGGGTTTGAGAGGAAAATATGTATTTAATTAATAAAGGATTTCTTAGACACCCATCATTCAATTACACAACAATCTTATTATTTTTAATATTATATATAAATCATAAGGACATATATCATGAGGTTACTAGTGCATTTAAAAAAAGGATATTAATATTCATTATGTAGAAGCTTTTCTTTGAATTTTAAATAGATAATTATAAATATAGTGATATGAGTAGATAAAAACTTATTAAAATGGTTAGTAAAGATATGATGCAAATGTATTTGTTGGGCAAGCTTTCTAAGTGAGAATAATGCTTATATTTAGTGGAGATTGCATATAATACCAATCATCATATATCATTGGAAATAAATCCATTAATTGAAGCTTTTGTATGGAGAAAAATGCAACACTTCAATAATCTAGGAAAACATATGAAGCAAGATCACACTTTCTTAATAAATATGGACATGATTTTAACCATGCAGATCACTTGGATTTAAATTTGAGGGAACCAACTGGAGAATTCCAAATCAAGCCCTTATGCATCACTAACAAAAATGTAACTAAGCTTAGGAATTAAGCAAATAAATAGGTCAAGCTCTAATGAAAACATCACACACAAGATTGAGAAACTTTGGATATGAACAATGATATGACTGGGGGAGTATACATTTGTGTTTATATTTTTTGTTTGTACTAAGTCTAAGTCTAGTGATATTCCAAGAAACATGGTAATTTAGTAATCCATTTTTTACCCATACCATATACATATGTTTAAGTATTATACATACATGTATATGTTTCTTGGATATGAAACAATGTGAACTTTGTATTAATAACACACATAAAATATATTTTTCAATAAGTGATATGATAAAAAAGTTTCTAGTGGTTGGATGTGATAGGATCTCACATCCAAGTCTCCACTATTAAATAACTAGTTATCTAAATTATTTTTCTTATTCAAAGTGGACATAAAATTGTGATTCCATCACCATGTAATGATAAAATGTATGTTAATATACAATGAATATAAAATGGTTTTTTTAGGAATAAGAAGGAATTAATATTTAGACCATGGTTAAAGTGGTATGCCACCTATTCTTATATAGATGGATAAATTATTATTTTATAATTTTAAAGGTGCCAAAAATAGATTTGGAGATGATTTTAGAACCTCATATTCCCATATATATCACCTCCATATTCTTCATTTTGTTTTTCTTGAAAAAAAAAATTTGGTACTTATTTTTTCCTCTCTACTTTCATCAATAATATTTCATTTTCATGTTTATGTAAATTAGATATGTAAATATTAGCCTATCATTATGAGTGTGAGCGGATGAGAGGAATAATTTCGAGAGGCGATAAATATCTTATGTCAGGTCTTGATCGTTATGAAGCTAAATTATCATTAATATTGATTTTTTTTCCTAATTGAGCAAAGATTCTATGGACTTGAACTATATCAGAATTGTAGCCTTAGTTGGGATTCTCGTAAAAATTTATCCACGTAATGGTGAGAAGGATGATCACGGAATGATCAAGATAATGGAGTATTAATAAGAAAGAGGTACTTGTGAACAAACATTACTTTTTTAAATTTACACCTTTATGAACAATGTTGAGTTCTTGTTTATTATTACTTTTTTAAATTAGATGTTATAACACTATTTTTTGAATTTATGGAAAAGGAAATCAATAAGTAAAGCATTACCATTCTCGTTTCATGGCACAACCCTGAAATGCTATGTGGATTCCATTCTAAATGTTCATGTGTTGAATATATAAGTTTTCCTTTAATGTTTTTTTATGAAGTACTTCACAATCCAAACATATATTTTCATACATATTCTATTATTGTATTTCACAATGTATCTCACAATGATTGGTTGTAATGGATGCAATTCATTTTGTATTTTCATTTATTTAAGGCTTTTGAATATTTGTAGGTTCTTGTGTAATTTAGTTTGAACTCTATACATTTTTAATTGCAAGAGATGAGAAGAAGACAAAGATCCCATGATAGACATCAACAATCAATAACACATGATTCACACAAGTCAATCATGGGACCCTGTCGAGCTTAAACCCTTTAATATGCACTTTAAATCATAGTCGTTTGATTAGAGGTATGAGAGATATCTCTAGTTGATATTTCTTAGTAAGCCAGGGAGGGAGTTTGTCACATCAGGCTAACTAGGCCTCCAGACCAACAAAGTTCCCAAAGACCTCATTCCTTCCCTTTTACCTGCATGATGACTGGTTGGAAAAGCTTTTAGGATTGGGTTCTAGACCATTTCCCTTGAGAATGTATCAATGGGATGGAATATGGGGCATGTGTCAATGACATCAGGAGGGCATCAGTCGAGCCAATAGGAATTGAACATGTGTTAAAGTTGTATTGGAGGGGATCTCGTACACCCGTGGTGACATGTAATTCCACGTTATTCCATGTGTCACGTTGTGGTTGGTACATCTTTCATGTTGTAGCTAGCCCATGTGTCAAACATATGAAGAGTTATGTATGAGGCCAAAGGATGTGATGGAGTAAAAAACCATGTTTCAAGTCATGGAATTGTGCCACATCATCTTAGTGTCTGGTCATGATTCAAGGTGTCACGTGAAGTGGAATGCCATGATAGGACCACGTGTCCTTGGCTCTATATGGATCACTGGAGTGGGCATAAAAGGGTGAGTTTTTATGAATTAACTCGTGGGGGGGAGCATGCTCAGTGAGCTCCTTGCTTAGTGGGGTAAAGTTCCAAGTGGAGCATGGAGTTCTGTAGGCTTAGGTGTCGATGGTAGGGGTATTTTCTTGGTTGGAGTACATCTCAAGGATTGTTCCATTGGATATCCAACCACTGAACAATATTAGGTAATGTAAGTGTGTGAGATATATGGAATCCTGGTTCCCAGTCAGGCACGTAACTCCTGGAAGGTAAGTATGTGTACTGGTATATATATTGGATATGCCTAGTCTATAAATTGATTCAGAGGATTGATTAGTGCATGAATACAAGTTCATATAATGATCTAGGATGGTTAGAGGTGGGTTTGGGTAAATCACATGCTTGGATATTTTAGGTACAATATCTATTATAATAGTAGAAAATATAAATACTGCAAAAAATAATAGTGGAACAACAAAATGTAGAGAACCAAAACACCAAAATAATACCTTTATTTCTAGGAAGAAATGCTCACTTTGCTCTTCGATGGGTCAACCTATAGCAGAGAAGAGCTCTACTATAATAATTCTCAAGAAAAAATATTTAGTTTCCAAATATGTCTCCAGACATTTGTTGACAACTTTAGTTTGGCCATCAGTCTAGGGATGATAGGCGTTGTTGATGTGACCACTTTTGTATATGCACATATATTGATGACCAATTTTGTATATTCTCATAAACTGAAGACAACCAACTTTTGTATATGTGAAAATACAAAAGTTGACCATTTTCGTATATGTTCATATACAGAATCCAACCACTTTTATATATGTGCATATACAAAAGTGGTCGACTTTCATATATGTACATATACCAAAGACAATAACTTCTTTCTATGTGCATATATGGAAGGTGGCTTTTGTATATGCATCGAATTTTGTATATGTGCATATATGAAAGTATACCACTTCTGTGTACGTGTATATATGGAAGTCGACCACTTCTATATATGCACATATACGTAAGTGGTCGACTTCCATATATGTGCTTATACAAAACTCGACCACTTTCTTATATGAAAATTTATGGAAGTAGGAAGTGGGCGACTTTCATATACATATATGTGCATATACGGAAGTGGGAAGTGGCCAACTTCTATATATGCGCATATACAAAAGTGGCTAGATTTTGTATATGTGCCACTTCCGTATATGCACATATACAAAATCCACCTTCCATATATAATCATATATCGAAGTAGTACAGTTTTGTATATATGGAAGTGGCTGAATTTTGTATTTTCACATATACAGAAGCCACTTCCCTATATGTGCATATATAGAAGTGGTCAACTTTTTTGTATGCACATATATGAAAGTCTACCACTTTCATACATTTGCATATACAAAAGTGGTCAGCTTCTGTATATGCGCATATATGAAAACGACCAACTTTTGTATACGTGCAAATATAGAAGCCGACCACTTATGTATATGCACACATACAAAATGTAACCACTTATGTATATGTGCGTATATGGAAGGTGGTTTTCATATATGCACTGAATTATGCATATGTGCATATATGGAAGGTGGATTCTGTATATTCACCAACTTTCATACATGCACATATACAAAAATGGTCAACTTCCATATATGTGCATATACGAAAGTGGTCGAATCTCATATATGTGCATATACTGAAGTGGATGACATCTATATATGTGCATAATAAATGGAAGTCTGTATGTATTGAAGTGGTTGAATTTTGTATATGTGCATACATAGAAGTCTATCGATTTTCATATATCTGCATATACCAAAGTCAACCACTTCCATATATACAAAATCCACCTACTTCTGTATATGAACATATATAGGAGATGGATTCCTTATATATGCATTTACAGAAGTGGTCAACTTCCATATATGCATATATATGGAAGTGTATGGCTTCCATATATGTGCATATAATGAAGTGGATGGATTTTGTAAATAATCACAATAATCTAATTTTAAGTTCATAGCCAAGCTAGACACCAAATTGGTGTATGAGGCCCTCTTGTTTGTGGGAAAAGGGAACCCCTCCACCTAGATATTTGACTGGTAAAGTCTACATAGGTATGCATACCCTATCCCCCTCTGGATTTGAACTTGTGACCTCTTAGAAGGAAACACATGTTCTTAAACATTAAGTTTAATTAGTATGTATATGTATATGCACATATATGGAATTTTACCAGATTCTTATATGTGCATATACGAAAGTGGTCGATTTTCATATATGCCCATATACGAAAGTGGTCAACTTTTTTATATGCACATATATGAAATTCGATGCATTTACATAAGGTGTCCCTTCCACATATGTGCATTTAAGGAAGTTGACCACTTTTGTAAATGCACATTTATGAAAGTTTGATTCTGTATATGCACATATATGGAAGCTGACTTCCATAAATGTAAATTTATGGAAGCCAACTTTTGTATATACTCATTTAAATAGGTTGAATTTTATATATGCATGATTCCATATATTTGTGTTTAGGGAAGTGATCAACTTCAATAAATTCACATTTACGAAATATGACCATATACAAAAGCTACTTCTATATATGCACATATACAGAAGCTCACATTTATGGAAGCCAACTTCCATAAATGTGCATATACAAAAGTCACTTTCATAAATGTGCATATATGGAATCCACTTCTGTATATGCACATATACATAAGCACACATAAATGGAAGCCAACTTGAATAAATGCACATATATGAAAGTTTCATTCCATAAATGCACATTTATGGAAGGTGACTTCCATAAATATGTATTTACGAAAGGCGGCTTCCATATATGTGCATTTCTATAAGCTTTCCACTTTCATAAATGTTCAATTGTGGAAGTTGGATTCCATATATGCATATATACGAAAGTGTGCATATACAAAAAATGAGTGATGTAAATGCACATTTATGTAAGCCAACTTCTATATATGCACATTTATAGAGGTTGGAGTCTATATATGCACTTATAGAAGTGGTCAACTTTTGTAAATATGCATATACAAAATCCACTTCGATAAACACATATTTGTGGAAGCCCAATTCCACAAATGCACATTTAAGGATGATGACTTTCCTACATGTGCATTTAAAAAATATGACCACTTTCGTAAATATTCATTTAAGGAAGTTGACCACTTCCGTATGTGCACATATACGAAATCAAACTTTTGTAAATGCACATATACAAAAGGCACGTCCATAAATGCATATTTACGAAATCCGACTTCCAAAAATGCACATTTATGAAAGGAATATTTTTTATATGTGAATTTATAGAAGCTAGTTATGGGTGTATTTAATTGTCTAATTAAATCATCCAAAACATAAATTTTCAACTAGAGGAAGTCCTTTTATTTCAAAGTTATGGTGCAAATTATATGGAGGCAACAAGTTTGAACTAACACTATTATCTAATCATGGAAATCAAATACCCGTTTTAGACTGAAATGAAAAACATAGCTTGAAATAAAATCACTCTCACACTTGTTGAAATTGGAAATCAAATCACACTTGCATAAATGAAAATAAACTCATAACTAGATTCACACCGTAATTGCAAAAACTTAAATTAGTCTTGTGGAATTGGAACTCGATTATGATTGCATGGATGGAAACTTAATCTAATTCACTGACTCTTCACATAAAAAAAATTAAATCACTCCATTAATATATGAGATGGACAAGAATTTTCTTTCAAAAATTAGAATTACTATTCTCTAGAATTTGAGGTGAGAAGTTTATAAGTGATTGCAAATTGTGTATCAACAACAAAATCAAATGAAATATCAAACACTTTGTAGCATCAAATTGAATCATTATGTAACAACAAACTAATAGAAAGTTGACAAAATATATATCTTACTAATATATATGACATACAACTCCTTCAATAAAGTGGGCCCTTTCTTCCTATCGAAGTGTTGGAAGAAACTCAGATCTCACACCATTGACTCATGAAATTATTTGCACTATTGCCATGCTTTTATTAATTAGAAGTCAAGAATTACAAAATAATGGATGGATCTATTCTATACAAACATAGTGACTAACTCTTCTTCATATTGCAGAGATTATTTATACATCAATCCAGTGAAAGAATGATAAGATCCAATTCCCAAATCCTTGGGTCGTTTAAACAAATTACTGAGTTTGGGAAACCGGTCGCAACATGAAAAATGGAAATTACAGCTTTACAAAAATAGTAGTACCAATCAAACCATGGATTAATTTGGAAAATGTAAGATACTAAACTCAATTGGGTCCATTCTGCACAAAACCCATGTTCCATATTTTTGGGATTCACCTCCATTTGCTCAAAAATTACAAAGAAAAAACATATCTTCTTATCTTCCACATGATTCACTGGGAGAGTTTGACTATGAGTTGGAGATCACACATGCCACCTAAGTATGAATTGTAGATAATTAATCCATGTCATCAAGTCTTGGATCCAAGCCCATGTTGTGGATTTCCCACGTGGAGGTGTGCCACTATGCTAACCATGAGTGTTGCAACGTTTGGAGTTGCAGTAAATATGAAGATGATTTTAATTGAGGAGTTGTGGTATGAACCATCATTAGTAAAATTATGCATAATAATATTTAATCTATTAAAAGTGAAGGAAAATTAGCATTACTTAACCACTAAATCATAATTAAGCATAACATGACATTCTACGAGAAATTTTGGCAAATGGAATGATGGAGGAGCAAGAAGAGAAAGTAAAATGAATGGAATAGATACATGTAAATGGTAATAATAGTGATCTATCTATGGCCTAAGATCTCCCCCAAACTAAACATGTTGCATGTCATCATGCAACCTAATACCAATATGAATGTTTCTTCCATTCTTCAATGCATGGTAACCATAGATGATTTTAGGGGCTAAATTTCACAAACGGGCTAATTTTGAATGTTTTTTCCCAAAAAAAGATTCGTCAATTTCTATTCTTTCTAAAAATGGTTCGCCCAAATTCCATAGAACAAAGTGATTTTACCTTAAAAATCGCCAAAATTTTATAGAAACTATATAAAATCCTTACAAATTTGAATATTTTTACAAATCTATCGCCAAACATTTTAAATTTTCCATATTAAGGACTAGTAAGATTAGCTCAGATTTCTACATTTTAATATAAATTTCCATCCTTAAAATCACCCCTGATGGTAACCAAAATCATTTTGTTTTCCCTAAATGATGATGTCGATAGAATATGCACTTCTCTCCCAATAGAACCCTAAAATTTTTCAAACAATGGCTTCCAAAAATAGATTTTTATAGCAATTCATTGGAGTTTCAACAATTTAAAATAGGTCAAAGGAGGTCATGGTGCATACAATAAATGAGTAGAGGCAATTTGCAACGAGTTGCAGCAAGTTGAGACTTGCAACAATGTTCAGAGTTGCAGTATTTCTACTGTTTGGAGTTGCAACATTGTCACTATTCAGAGTTGCAACACTGTTCAAAGTTGTAGCACTGTCATTGTTCGAAGTAGCAACATTGTTCAAAGTTGTAGCATTGTCATTGCTCGGAGTTGCAATAATGTTCATAGTTGTAGAACTGTCACTGTTAGGACTTACAACACTATTCAGAGTTGCAACACTGCCATTGTTCAGAATTGCAACACTGTTCAGAGATGCAACATTTTCACTGTTCGAAGTTGGAACAAACTTCTTAGGACATTTTCTCATAAACTATGAACTGGGTTTCGACTAAAGTTTTCAAGAATATTTTTACTATTCTAATGTTTCTCCACACCAAAAATCAAATCCATCTGATGCAGGAATATCAAGATATAAGAGAAATGGCTGAAGGTTATGATGCTGAATATCTCAAAAATTATGAACTGGGTTGGTGAGAAATTTTGCAAGGCGATTTCTACTATTTTAATGCTTCTCCACACCAAATATAAAAGATACCCACATCACATATTTCGAGAAAAAGAAAAATTGGTTGTAGGTGACAATGCATAATTTTTCAACATTTATGAACTGGGTTAGTGAAAAAAATTTGCAGGAATATTTTCACTAAATTCAAAAGCTTCTCCACACCAAAAATTAGAAATACCCACCTCACGGAATTTGAGAAAAAAACAAATTGGTTGTAGGTGATGATCCGCATTTTCTAGAAAACCTACATTGGATTGGGATGAAGTTTACTAGCTTTTTTCATCATAATATTATGCATTTTCTATCTAAAAATCACAAGAATCGAGTTCCCAGTTATGAGATATGGTCAAATCAAATTCTGCACTTTGTAATTTCCAAAGTTATTGTAGAAATGCTACACTTTCGTCAATGAAGGTGATCATAATGCTTTGTAAATACTCAAAATGGATTTTGATGCTAGACACAACTATTCACTCACTAAGAATTGATTAAATATTCTAAATAATAGGGATGCTTTCATTTTCTTATGGAAAATCATTGTTGTAAAATTCATTGTTCCCATAACATGGAGTGTAGAATCCCTTCCTTTCTCCTCCTCCAAACTGAATATAGAGACCGTCCTCGTGTTGCATTGGATCCTTCTCATTTTTAATACATTGTAACTTGTCTTGCTGAAGCCTTTTGATGAATAAGGATTGAACATCATCGTTGATTTGTTCAAATAGGCTGCTACATGATAGGTCACAAATGTTTCTATGCAATTCTAAGATCTCTGTAAAAAATATTTATCATAAGATATTGTATGGAACCCCAGCTTTTCCACAATACCCATTCTATATTTAATTTGAATATGCACATTGTTATTTCCTGAATATGGAGGGTGTATATATGATGCTCTTTGCTGCATTTTTTTTAACCACTTCTGGAATTTTTGTCACAAGAACCCTCATATAGAATAAGGAATGAGAAGTTGGCTAATGACTGTATCATTTTCCAAATACCAAGAGACTTGAATACTTGTTGAAGACGGTTGCATGAATTTATAAAAATAAGAACTAATAAATGGATAATCCAGGCTAGGAAGGAAAAAATACTAAAAAAATGGATTTTTTGCTGCCATGTTCTCATTAAATGTCAAACCAAAAAAAAAGTTGGAACATAAATGATCATAATGATCATGAAGTGAAATATTTTGGAATGATCCATCTTATAGGAACTACAAGTCAGAATATCAAATCTTAGCTTCACCTTGCAAGATATAAACCAACATATGTAGCATACAAATATCTTCAAATTAATTACCAAGAACCTTTCCATCGTTAGTAGTTGGCCCATTCTTCTATGGGAAAGAACATAGTTCAGATTTGTTTGTGGCTCAAGATAATGATAATGTTGGTAGCCAATAGTTTTCATGTGAACGGGTAAAATCCTAGAAACTTTAACCCATGAAAACCAATCCACATTAACATGATCCAAGAGAAGACGGTTGCAAACTTTGAGGTCTTATTCCCAAGAGCAAGAATTTGATATTCGTAAAAAAAAATGTCGGGGCTATATATTGAACAAAACCACAATGAAAGAACACCTAAGATGATTACAAAAGTGGCAACAAGCCCCTAGAAATGGGCAGTGAGAAAATATGGAAAAAATTCATTTTTTTTTAAGAATATGTAATGGAAAATCTGATTCAAAATATATATAGCAGCTCATAGTATCAAAGTGTCAATTTTACCATCTAATGAAGATAACCCAGAAACGATCTGGCTTCCCTATGGAAAAATCTGAAAATTCCAATGAGTTTTCCAGCCCTTCTTTAATACTCAGTCTTCATGTGGAGAAAATAATGACATAAAATTGCTCTCATCTCTTTCCCACACCACAATGTTGTTAAGGAATATGCTTGAGTACTATGTAATTGCTGATTTTGAAATATGCCCATAAAATGATTACTTAATGATTGTTTATCATTAACAATAATGAAGTGGTTTTATTTCATACTCTTTGCAACTCGTTTCACTAACTAATCTCCCAAGTCACATGAACTCTCCTATAGTATTTCCATCAAACTGTCATGCTTCTAGAAGACATAAAAAATACCATAAATTCATGAAAATATTATGAGCACAAAGACCATTGACAAATAGTAATAGAGCTCAATCAATCATGAAGAAAACATCCTGATAGCAACAACAATTATCCTTCAAAATAATCCATTATATATATCAAATGCATTTTTAATATGCAAGAAATGATTTTGAATGCACACGCCATATGTAATGGATCTCAACATGATTTCCAATTGAAGTTAACTTGGGAACTCTTAACAATTGTGTGGAAGTGAACCAATATATGCATCAATGGACCATCAACCAATTCATACCTCAAAGTGCATTTTCTTCTCTATTGTATGGAAACATATGCTTCTTCTATTGTAGGTTATTGTATCCATCCTCTTCCTTGCTTCCCACAATTTCTTAATCTTGGACATGTGTAAAATGGGATACCTCTTAGGTTGTTGTTGGTTCTTGTGGAGCAACAACAAAACATCTTATCTTCCTATTGTTGGTTCTTCTGTGGTAGCAACGAAGAATGTTTTCATGCTTGGATGTAGGAGATGTTGGAATGGACTTGACTTAGATATGCATGAAGTGGAATGGTGAGGTGTTAGAATTGAATGGGAAAGGATAAGAATGGATGGAAAAATATGGCATGGACAATATTCCTTCCCCCAAACTGAAGGGTTTTTCTATCCTAAAAGATGGAAAATATGGTATGAAAAATGTAAGATATGAGAAATATGAACATATGGAAAATGAAATGATGGTCTTAAAATAGAAGTGAATGAAAAAATGCTTAGTTATTTTTCATGACATTCTCCTGAATGTTTAATCAATCAAAACGTGTGCTTATTTTACCTCAAGTTTTACCTTCGTGAAAGCTTTGATTGGCATGGATGGAATGATGTATGTTGAAGATAATGTAGGCCAAACTATTGTACATCTAAGAGGGAAAAATGAATAAGGTGGAATCTTATCTGAAAGTGGAATTGTGCAGGTTGAATTGTATGCATGAAAGAATGATGGAACCAATTATGAGGAGGAATTATGCTATAAAGGCATATGGCTCCTTCTCTTATTCTAAAAATAAAAAACTAAACCAAAATTATAGGAAATATGAACTTCAATCTTCCTATAAATTTTACAATGCTTCTGCAAAATGATGGAAATATTGATCTTCAGCCCCTCTTGGTACAAACCTATCCACATGAATTAATTTTTATGAAGTCGAATGTGGAAAGGTCTCATTGGGTTACCAACCACTAATGATTGTTTCTAACCAATGAGAGGCTTTCCACCAATAATTACAATGGGAGCCAAGTTACCCTTGATGCATCATGTCAAGTGTGAATAAATTTTTTGTTGTTGAACCCCATGTAGGATATAACAGTCAAGAGGCATTGATTCATCCCCACTGCTATTAGCGATAAATTTTTTTCGTTTAGGCACAAAAACTTCAAGTCATCAATAAATCTTTGATATTGAACCCATATGATTTGTTGAAGTTGATGGGCCAAGGTTGTCAAGAGGAAGGCCTTAATGTATCCTCCATAAATCCAAGATGAGCATTAAAAAATTGAAATATTTATGAAACAAAACCACTAAAAATGAGGGAGAACCTTACCATCATGAAATCCAATTTTCTAGTAAGGTGCCAACCTTGCCGCACCAAAAATTTTGGTTTTCACCAAAAAGAATTATTTTTTCTTTACTTTTTATTTATTTATTTTTCCTACATTATCCTAGTTATAAATGAAAAAATTAAATCTTCAAGTATATGGATACTTCCAGTGGGGCCATTTTCGAAATAGGATCTCATTTATACATGTACCCAGATTTGAAAAATGTATCTTTATAAATGGCAGGATATGAGAGACCAATTTACCTTGAAATGATGGTCCCAAGAATTGTTGAAGTATGGGATGATGTTGTAAAATGATGACATATTGAAACCAAGATTTAATATAGTGTTTGTTACATTGATTTTTCATAGATATTATGCCATGAAGCTCCTTAGAAAACCAATATTCCTAAGTGCATAAGAGATTCAGATCTATTGACAGTGATGTAGGGGATCCTTCATTTTTTTGTTCCAGTGTCTATTCTTCACCACATTTGTTGATATTTTATTTTTTCTAATAAGGATTATAAGAAAATTCATTTGCAACTCTTGGATTTATGAATGGGTTTTCTGTAATAGTGCACAGTCTTCTTGCGACGGTGTAGGTGAGGTAGAATAGGTGGGAAATGTAGGAAAATTATGTAGTTCGACACTGTAATCATATTGTACATCTTTATTATGGTCAGTGTGGGGGGTGGTTTGAAAAATAATTTGTGTAGGGCATGGAGGAGTTAGATGAGAAGGTAAATGTAGCAGGTGTAGCCGATTGATTTGTATAGTTGATCTTGATATGCGGGTAGGATATTGTTGAAGAGTTTGTGAAAAGGATAATGGATTGGTTAGTGTTGCAACATGAGAGAAAGTAACCATGGGATCATAACATGGGCCATTCAAACCTTATGGACAAGGTTGGTAGGGGTTATACTGAGGCTCCCAGGACTTCCATGGTATAGGAGTATTCCATGATTGATTACGAGAATGAGAAAATGGAGGGATAGACTTTTTAACAACACATGTAGGCCATGATTTCCATGGATGTTGTACTTATCTTGCCGAAATCCTATATCTTCTTGATATGTTTCTTTCATCCTAGGTAAGGAGGGGAAGCTATCCGTGGAATGATTTAAGTCACATATGCCACAAATTATGAGACTATCTAAAGGAAAATCCCTTGTGATATGTTTATGTTGGCTCCGAGTGTGAAATTCTTCTTCAAATTACTCATGTTTCTTCTTTTCCTAAAAAATACCCAATTGTGAATTTAGCACTCTATTAATATCAGTTTTAAAACTTTATGTTGAAGGAATATCTCCCTGCGGATAGGTAGATATCCTGAAAGAGCTAGACTCTTAACTCTAAGACAGAAAGTGCTTATCATGGTCACTGACTTCCTTTTAGTTCTAGATGGACTACTGTGTGAGGAGGAAGGATAAAAGAAGTACCTTTTACCGATGTTTGTCCCTACACGCTCTGAGTTGAGATTTAATCTTTCTCTCCTCGATAAGCCCTATAGACAAACAAAGTATGACTACTTCCTACTCTATCAAGATTAGTCTGAAATAGGTCTATCTACTAAAGAGACAAATTCATGCGACATTGAACATGAGTTAGAAAGAAATAGTCCAAGCAAATTGTATTAATGAGGAAAAAAAATTTCTTACAGTCATGGATGGATTGCAACAATTTCGTGAATTCCTCCTTGTCTATCCCTTGCTCAAAAGATCCACGATCCAAATGATGATAGCTTCATTGATTGCTCCCTATGACATCATAGGTCTCTTTCTTCCAAAATATCTCTATTCCAGCACCACTTATAAGATAATAAGTTTGGTGTGATTCTCCCTTTCCACTCCTCTTTCACCATGAGAAATATTTCTTATATAGCCTTGGAGAGGCTTTAACCACTTGATATATCCTTGGGGAAGTTGAGGATTTGTCTCCTTCAGTTGAGGATATGCCCTAAGATCATGGCTGGACTAGGGATTCAAATCCAACTACCTTCCAAGAATGAAAGAATCCTTCCCCCATTCATCTCAACAACTTAACTACTTCCTAGAATAGGCAATGCTCCCTCAAAAGGGCCATCAGAGCGTCGTAGGGCTCCCTAGTAAGCTTAAGGGGGGAACCAACACTCCTAAAATCAATAGAGCTCCTCCATAAGGGCTAAAGGAGATTTATAGCGCTCCCAGACAGTGTAAGGGGGAGCGCCAACACTCCTAGAAGAGGTATAGGGGAGTTCTCCCCTCCAAAAACTCAGTTTTTGAGGTGCTTTCAAATGGAAAAAGGTTCATGAGCCCAGTTAACCTTTCATCCTCTTCAAAAGCAAATGTTTGAGGTGTTTCAAGTGTCCTTCTCATGTCATTATAGGAACAACATAGGCATCATGGCTGTGTGCTTTCTTTGACACTTGTGAAACTTGTAAGCAAAATGCGACACTTGTGACAGTTATAATGATGACACTTGCGACACTATTGAAGTGAGTAATTTCAATGTGTAACAGATTGCCCCCCAAAGTATGATGTTAGAAGATAGGAACTGATAACTAAAATTCTTTGTAGACTTTCAAGCAAGGGTATAGACACAGAGAACCTGACAAAAGCTACACAGAAACATCCAACAAATATTATGACATGTTTCAAACCCAAGGCAGGCATACCTATGCTTGGGTGATCAAGACTTGCAAGATATGGCCACCATAAAATACAATGTGGATCCATAATTGTATTGATAAAAAGTTATAGCCACTGGAAATACACTGTGGATCTATACTCTTATGACATGAATTGATCATAGACATGAAGAATACACAGTGGATCTACGAGATGACAAGACATAGCCACGACCAATACAAAGTGTATCTATGTAACAATATATGTGTTATTGTTCAAGAGAGACTCCATCACAACCTGGGCAAAGTATATATCAAAGTGATCACTCAACCCAGGGTCTTCTTACTGATCCTGATGTAGTATGAATCTAGCCATGTGAATAGATGTCCTGATGTCGAACATGGCAGAAACCACTTGATTATCGGTCAATGATGTAAACCGTTAACAAGCGTGAGGGAGATCACCATTAATGTTAATGATTCCCAAGGTACTCTAGTACATTCCAACGAATATGAATGGATGAGCTGAAGTCGAACATTTGTGGAATCATCCGATCAGAGGTCAATGATGTGAACCCATTGTCGAATGTGAGGAGGTCTTCCATTGAGGCATGCACGTCCCAAAATACTAACTAGCTTCTAAGCCTAATTCTTGGATAAGGTGTTGAAGTCGACAGGAATAGATTCGTCGAAGGAGAGCCTTGATGTATCCCCCATCAATGACATGAAACAGACACAGATATGTAATTGGTAGATCAAATGAACATGGACTGACACGGGTATTGAGAAAAGATATTTTTGATGGCAGACCCTCGAGGTGGATACTTCCCTTGAACACTGAGGTACAACAACAGAAACATGACATGGACCAAAACTTGATGATGCAGTGGATGTTGTGACTTACATCAGGTGACATAAAGGAGTGAACGAAACTCAAAGGATTGGTTCAGTGCAGAGGTTCAGTGGATTATAATGCGTGCAAAATACAAAGTGTCATGTTTAAGGGCGACTCTAAGAGTTACTTGGTAATGTTCTCAAAAACTGGTTGGCTTACTTCTTTCAAAATTTTCCCCCATCCAGATAGACGAGTACCTCTTTTTAATTTAACGAGCTTGAGGAGGATAACACATGCTCGATAAAACTCACCTTCGGTAAGTTCCTCTTCCTTTGTTTAACGAACTAGAAGAAGTAAGGGTTCGATCCCATATGGGCCTGCCGATGTTTTGTTTAGCGAGTACAAAGACATAAAACTTGAAGGTTTTTCATGATTATAGAGTCTGGAAAAACACTTAAAAAAGAACTCTCTCAGTTCCTTTTTCATAAAGTAGTCTGACGAGACCAAAAAAGAGATAAACTATCGCTCAATAGACATTTTCTTCAAGTACTTTAATGAGCGTGAAGAGAACAAGGTCGCTCGATAATCTTTTCATCTTTAGAGAGTCTGAAAAGAACTTAAAGATGACTCCAATGTTGTCCTCTTTCGTAATTTTAGTCTCGCGAGGCCGAAAAAGAGATAAATTATCACTCGAACGACGCCCTTTCAAACCGTTTAATGAGTGGGAAAGGTAGCAAGATCACACGACAATCTTTTCATGTTTAGAGAGTCTGAAAAAAGCTTAAAGGAGACTCCAAGGGGTTCATTTTTCATGTATCCATACAGGCCCAAAAAAGAGATAAAAGTCTACTCRGATGCATTCTCATGTATTTACGAGCACGAGAATGTAACAACCCTGCTTAAATAGATGTATAGAATTATTAATTATAATTAATTTAATAATCTAAATTTCCTAAAAAGTTATCTAAACAATAATTATTTCTTAAATAATATTAACTAATTAATTATTATTTATTACTTGTTCATGTCTATCAAGGATTAATTAATTATTAATTAATAATCATTAATTAATTGAGTAAAGAATTAAAGGGGGTTAATAAGTTTAATTTTTCAAAGACTTACGTATTCGGGAAGGGATAGGACATTTAATATAAGGATAAGATATTAATAAGGGATAAGATAAGATAATAAATAAGAAAGGATAAAATAATAAATAATTGGATAAGGGGCATTAACTATGTGTAGGTAAGGAAGTAAATGAGGTGAAAGTGCGGTGAAGGAGGATATGAGAGGAGGAGGTTTACGAAGGAAAGGGATTATCATTCTACAGGGGAATTTTATTTTGGGGGTTCTCTTGGATTTGCAGACAGGAGAGTTTGAGTTTTGTAGTTGGGAAGGATTAGTACAGGGGGCACCAGTTTGTTGGAGGTTTTGGGCATGGGGGCTAGGATATCCATTTGGTATCCTAGAGCTAGGTAGCTACCCTAGTTGGCAGGGTGGAAACTTGGTTTGGGCAGAGTTGGTCTGTGGCCTCAAGCTGGGCAAGGGAACAACAGGAACAACAAGACAAGCTAAGGGTTAGCATCAGACCAAGGTATGTTAATTTATGTATTTGTTTTATGCAATTTAAGGAATATGATGTGTTATGAGGCTGCTCGTAAGCTATTATGTTTATCTCAATAAATTTTATATGTTCTGGTGATTAATTTATTTGTGCAATTGAAATGATTTATATCAAAAATTTTATTTACAGCCACTACAAATGGTATCAGAGCTTTTTGTTTGAAATCTGGGCCTAAGGGCCAAAGTTCCTAGCTCCAACTCTAGCTCCACCTAACTTGCAAACCAAACACAAAAATTTTAACACAAAATAAATATAAATGAAATACATATTGAAAACATAAAAACAAATATCAAAATAAAAACAAAACTTTAAGGACTATTTAGAATATCTGTTATTACTTTTGAGATGCTATATATACATATAAATGATAATCTGCATATGTGTGCCTCATGGGCTTACAGATTTGAGCATTTATCCACTAATTTAAATATATGTTAATATTGTTTTTATGAGGTGCAGTATATATATATATATATATATATATATATATATATATATATATATATATATATATATATATATATATATATATATATGGATAGAATTATGTATGGGCGTGCATCATGGCCATAGTAGATTATTTGATTTACCTACTGTTAAAATTACAACTTACAAACAAATTATTTGAAAAAAATAATACATAAATAAGTGAAACCAACACAAACAAATTTACCAAAGTAAAACAAGTGAAATATGAATACAGACAAGGTTATACAAAAAATTTCGGTAACTTACAAAGAGAATATTTATTCAACATCGACTATCTATAACAGAGATGTGCAAGCGCAAATATCTCGTCTGAACTATGGAATAAAATATTAGGAAGAGGCCATTAGAGATGGAACCCGAATTAGATTTTTAAACTTAAGTAAGTCTTCCTTCATAAATCAGTGTAAACTATGTAAAACCAGAAAAAGAAAACAAGAATATTATTAGTACCTTCTCAAAATTTAATCAAAGGAACAAAATAAAAAGAGCGAAGGGGAAAGTGTAAATTATCTCAGGTTTGGGTAGATGTCTTTATATACATGGAGTGCCAAGGACCGACAAGACTACAACTGTTCTTACGGTCATGAAGAATCTCCAAGCATATAAGAAAAAACCAAACCTTCTACAGTAGCGCAGACATCTCCATGGCAAACATTCCAGGAAAGATTGTTCTTTCAAGAACAATTGGGCGACTCACTTGAGGGCATACGCTAAGAAATCAGACAATTTCAGATGCCCAAAATATTTGTCCCATGGGACATAGATGAAGGATATCTCGTTCATGGTTACCAATGTCGGTCATGTAAGATAGTCGGGAAGCGAGTGGAGTGGCCATTTGAAGGAAGAAATCCCACTCAATAAGAAAACACGTCACGTGGCTAATATTTCCGATATGGAAAATAGAATCCATCTAACTCGATGACACTTCTTCTTTCATGGCCTCTATAACTCTGAGCGCCCTTGGTTATATGTAATGCTCATCAAATGCATGGTGGGGAGTCTTACCCATGTCGTCGAAGGCAAGAAATCGAACCTCATTAGCGCCTGATGCTGGAGGGGTGGAAAAGCTCACAAGAGAACTCCAACCCACATTGTCACTTCCATATCTGTAATTATATTTATAATAAGGGAGCAGCCCCGTCATTAGGGCTATATGAATATATCCCAGATTGTGCCATCTGAAATCCATTTCTAGGCTGGGAAGCAAACCATTTCTGCACATATCTGCTCAAGTGAACATTGTCACAATGGACATAACCGATTTTCCAGCTTCATATTTCACAAATTGCGTGGTATTGCTCCCGTTGATCCAGGTTACCTTCGTGGAAGACCCAGTAGAATCGGTGCTGAAGATATGGGCATAGAGCATCATATTTGGGTTGGAGAACATGAGAATCTTTGATCTCTTAAGTATGCAAGGGTGATCATAACCACCCGAAAACAAGACAAACTCAACATATGTGCGTATATTGATGACATGGAATGTTACTAAACCATTACATGTTTTGGATGCATAGTCACTTAATATGCAGCTGCTCATGCAGGATGAATACGAATGATCATTTTCAGAAACTGAGCCTCTCGTGCAATGGCATTCTACTTTTAGTAGCGAGGTCTGTGCCTATACAGAAAATTTGCACAATTATTTTTACATCCTCACGAGAAACCCCAATTAGGTCAGAAAATGGTGGTGGCGAAAAGATCCAGGCACCCAAAGGCAGTGTTGAATGTGAATTTTGTTGAAGATGAAACTCATGGTGGAATGGAAACTGCGAAGAATGAGGGCAACGCAACATCGACTCCGAGAGAAATTAGGGAACAACAAGACATGGCCAATTGCCTAGTCATGCTTTCTTCTACAACAAGGGCAGTGGATGATGAATACGCTTTTTATGATAACAGAGACGGGGTCTCCATGATGGACGAGCGAGCCAAATCGATAGAATCAGAGGTGGCAAAAATTTTCCCATGGGAATTAGGATGCTATTCCAAGGAAGAGCAGAGTCAGAGTCGAAACTTGGAACTAGTCTTGGTGAATGATCATGTCGAAGTTGTCAGGTCTATGCAGGCGGGCGAGATGAAGAATGGAGGATTCGAGAGCGAGACAGAGCAAAGTGGAGAGGCAACAGAGGAAGGATGCGTTTAGGGTTTGGAGAGACAGGCGTAGGAGTATTTTGGAGGAAGCGGGCACGTGGGCCTCATGCGAGGACCCATGATGCCCCTTTAATGTATAATGAAACCCATATTCCCATATGCATGCCCATATAATGAAATTAATTTATTAAATTAATATGCATGCGAAGATACAATGAAATATTAAATTATTCGTTAATGTAATAGGTTTTTTTTTATTATTGTTGTTTTTTTTTGTTTTTTTTTTACTTATTATTTTAATTAGTTTAGATTCAAACAAAAGAGTAAAGTTTAAATTGGATTAGTTCTTAATTTTAGAATAAAAATCAAATTTTTATTAAAGTTTAAATTTTTTTATTTTTTTATTTAATTTTTTTGTTTTAAAAAAAAAAGGGCAAAGTTTTATTTAATTTTTTTTTTTAAATTCTTAAAGTTTAATTTTAAAAAAAGGGGGGGTAATTAGATTTAAACTTTAATTGAGTTTAAGCCCTAAGTTAAATGATAAAATATTAGTTAAGCTTGAGTAATATAGGGTTAAGTATAAATTTTATAGGCCCAAGGGTTTTGAACCCAAGACCACCCACCGAGCATAGCGCCTTAAGAAGAGCAATACCACCAACACACCACACATATCACTTTTACAAATAAATTCACATATGAATAGTTTAATTATCAATAGTATCAAAGTACTAGCCTAAAGAATAATCTTCGATTATCGAAGCGCCAATCTCACGAGACCGTACACACAACTCATCGAGAAGAGCGCTAAGTCCCTCCACTCCATTCCACCAGTCAAAGTCAATGCTAAATCTCGATGCAACAATCGACAATGACAAAAATACGCACCAAGGAAAAGCTCATGAGTCCAACACTGGAGGATATTTAGTTTTAAGCGAAAAGTTGAAAGGACTTAGACTAGGAGAGGTGGGGAGGAGGCGGCATATGCACTAAGAGAGTAAGCACAAGAATTGGCGAGTATGGTGCAAGGCTAGTGTAGTTATAGGGCAAGGGAACCAATAGTTTTTTTTTTATAGGGGAAAAGAAATCAAGCGTAGACGCTTAATCCTAACCCTAACCTAGCCAATCCCCTAAAGGAGTAATGTCTGTTTACAGACAAGTAAAGAAAACTTACGTCTAACCATGTTTCTAGTTTGAGGAGCACCAATTTGAAACATCCTTGAACTCACCCTGACAAATTGGTTGATGCAGGTTAAAGCATACAGGATGGTGAGGACTCGAGGGATTCGAGGCAGGGGAGCGTCGTCGCAAGCACCGCCAACACCGCCAGTTCCACCACCACCATCGCTCGAGGTAGCTCTCATACTGCGCTCGTTGAAAAACATTAATGAGACTTTAAAGGGGCGACAACCGGCAGGGACTGAAGTGGAACCCCCAGCATTTGGAATGGGTAATCCAGAAGCATCAAGGGATTCAGGGGGAGGAACTCCACCTGAAGACATCACGCGAGAATTGCAGAAGATCAAACTTTTGGAGTTTGTCGGGGGTCGCGCCAGTGAACGCGTGGAAGCATGGTTGGAAGGCATGACAAGGTGTTTTGCCTTAAGGTACTATGCATCCAACTCAAAGGCAAATATCACCATTTTTCAGTTAAGAGACAGTGCCTTGAACTGGTGGGGAAACCTTGAAAGACAACTGCACCTTACCCTAGACACAGTATCTTGGGAACTTTTCGAGGAGAGGTTCCGAAGGAGATATCTACCAGCATACTACGAGGAACAACAGGTAGGGGAATTTCATGCCTTAGTACAGGGAAACATAATTGTAGAAGAATATGAGATCAGATTTATGGAACTGGTCAAGTATGTTCCGTATATGGATAATGACCAACGATAGGCAGAGTACTTCGTCTATGGATTGAACCCTAAGATAAGAACTATGGTGCGGATGTGGAAATCCTCTTCAGTAGCGGAGGCAGTGGAAAATGCACGTTATGCAGAAGAATACATGAACTTAACTGGGGGTACAAGACCAACATTTCTACATCATCCTGGATTTGTAGGGAAGGCCCCAAGGACATTTCCTAGGGGAGGGGGCTCAAGGCAAACACCATATGGTAACAGAGTCGCTCCAATTATAGTAGCCACAGAGATTTCAATGGTAGCGAGTGCAACATCTCGTTCATCGCCAATGACATAGAAAGGTCCATGACCATCTCAGGGAACAACGAGTAGAGGCAGGGGTTCCAAGGGAAGGAACTCATTTCAAAGACAGTCACATAACAATGCACAGGTTCAATATTGTGTTACCTGTTGGGGGTGCGGAGGACCCCATTACCAGCATGAAAGCCCAAAGTTACAATCAGGGTTTGTGCATAGAGAAGGAAAGGCACCGATGGGGAGATCAAGTAGTAGCCACCAGATTTACGTAGTGGTTAATAACCACCAAGTCAAACATCAATCCACGGTGGTGGAGTCATCAGATATGATAAATCATATCAATGTTAAGATTTTGTTTTATTCTGGTGTGACAGATAGTTTCATTTCACCATCTGCATTAGAAAAGAGTGGGTTGGCAGCCTACGAGCACGATGAATTTGAACAAGTCGAGATGGCTTTGGGGGAAAAACAAGTGGTAGGACCTAGTGTTGATAATTGTATAGCAGACCTGGGAGCGTGTACTACCAGGTTCAAGGTATATGTCACTGCTCTTGGGGTGTATGACCTAATCATTGGAATGGATTGGTTAGCAGCTCACCAAGCCATGGTAGATTGTTTTGCTAAGAGGTTCATTTGTGTCGATGATGAAGGGAGACCAGTAGAGATATAGGGTGTACAGAGAAAAGTGTCATTACACTTTACATCAAATATGAAGGTTAAGCGATGCTTGAGGCAAGGGTGTCGACTTTATGTAGTGGAAGCAGTGAATGAAAGGAAAGGACCCTCATTGGACCAGTACCTGGTATTGTCATAATTTAAAGATGTTTTTCCGAACGAGTTACTAGGGTTACCTCCTGAGAGGGAGCTTGATTTTACTATTGAGCTAAAACCTAGTGCAGAACCAATCTCCAAGACTCCATATCGAATGATAGCATCGAAACTTTTTGAATTGAAAATGAAGTTGAAAGAGTTATTGGAATTAGGGCTAATAAGGACCAGTGTCTCACCTTGGGGTGCACCAGTAATTTTTGTAAAGAAGAAGGACAGATCCTTATGACTGTGTATAGACTACAAGGACTTGAACCGTGCTACAGTGAAAAATAAGTACCTGATGCCGCAAATAGATGACCTTTTTGATCAGATGAAAGGAGCATCGGTATTCTCAAAGATCGATTTGCGATCAGGGTATCATCAGTTAAGGATTAAGGAAGGTGATATCCCAAAAACTTCCTTTTGAACTCGGTTTGGACATTACGAGTTTGTTGTAGTACCTTTCAGATTGACCAATGCGCCAACAGTATTCATGATCCTCATGAACGACGTATTTTGGAAGTACTTAGATCGATTTGTACAAGTCTTTCTAAATGACATCCTCATCTATTACAAGAATGAAAGTGAACATGAGGAACACTTGCGAATAGTGTTGTCCTGCCTTAGAGAGAACAAATTGTATGGGAAGCTGTCGAAGTGTTCCTTCTTCCAGAAAGAGATCCACTATTTAGGTCATATCATTTCTGGTGAAGGAATATCTTTGGACCCAGAAAAGGTAAAGACCATTATGGACTGGCCAGTGCCAAAAAATCCCCATGAGGTGAGAAGCTTCATGGGGCTAGCAGGTTATTATCGACGATTTGTGGAAGGATTCTCCAAAATAGAGAAACCCATCACCACCTTGCAGCGTAAGGGGGTCAGGTATGAATGGACATAAGAGTGTGATAGAGCATTCATTGAGCTTAATAGGTTACTAACCAGTGCACCAATTCTACAAGTGTCGGATATGGAAAAGGACTTCATAGTCTGCACGGATGCCTCAAAGAAAGGGTTGGGGGATGTTCTAATGCAGGATGGAGGAGTGATAGCTTATGTGTCAAGGAAGTTGAAGAAACATGAAGAGTTATATGAGACTCATGATTTAGAGTTGGAAGTTGTAATGCTAGCTCTGAAGATTTGGAGGCACTATCTTGTGGGGCAAAATGTTGAGCTCAAAACAGACCATCAAAGTTTAAAACATCTCTTCACTCAAAGAGATTTGAATGCTAGGCAAAGGAGATGGAGTGAGTTTATGAGTGAGTACGATTTTGGTATTTTGTACATCAAGGGAAAGCAAAATGTGGTCACAGATGCCTTGAGTAGGAGACCACATATCTTCTCCTTAGTAGCCTTAAAGGTCAATTTGAGGGAACATGTGTTGACACAACTCCAACGAGATAGTTGGTATTTAAAGGTTACTTCAAACCTCCAGAGCGGGCGACAGTTAGATCCAAAGTATGAAGGATATAGTCTAGAAATACACGAACTGTTAAGATATCGAGGAAGGATGTACATCCGTGAGAATGGGGACATTCGAAGCATCATACTGAAGGAAGCCCATAGAAAACTTTATTCTGCACATCCGGGTGTGAAGAAGACGTACGCAGATATGAGGAAGCTCTTCTACTGGGTAGGCATGAAGCGTGATGTAGTCCATTTCGTTGCCAAATGCCTGGAGTGTCAACAAGTGAAAGCCGACCACTATTACCCGGCAGGCCTCCTACAACCACATGATGTTCCTATGTCCAAATGGGAAGTCATTTCTATGGATTTTGTTGTGGGGTTTCCGCTCACATCCCATAGACACAATACCATTCTTGTGATAGTGGATAAGTTAACCAATAGTGCTTATTTTATTCCGGTTAGAGACACCTATGATGTCACTGATGTGGCACGTGTGTTTGTAAGTGAGGTTATCCGTTTGCGCAGGATACCTAAGAAGATCATTTCAGATAGGGACTCCAGATTCACTTCTAGGTTTTGGACAAGTTTACAGTCAGCGTTGGGGACTTAGTTGAACTTAAGCACAACTTATCATCCTGAAACAGATGGGCAAACTGAGAGAGTAAATAAAGTCATGGAAGACATGCTTAGGATGTATGTAATGGAAAATCAAACCCAGTGGGAGAAGTACCTATCTTTGGTAGATATTTCCTACAATAACAGTTATCATAGCTCCATCAGAATGTTGTCTTACGAAGCTTTGTATGGGAGGCCATGAAGAATGCCATCGAGTTGGGATAGACTAGAAGACCGAGTAACAGTTGGGCCAAAATTGATTCAAGAAATGGAGGAACAGGTGATTCAGATTAGACAGAGACTAAAGGAAGCACAGGATAGGAAGAAAAGCTATGCAGATGCACACAAGACCGACCAAAGTTATGAAGTGGGAGACCAGGTTTTCATTCATATCAGGCCTAATAAGAGTACCATACGGTTCAGGAAGGGGACAAATTTATCACCTCGATTTATAGGACCATTCAGGATCCAAGAGAAAATTGGACCCGTTGCATATCATCTCGTACTGCCACCCCACTTCCATAAAACTCATAATGTCTTTCATGTATCTGTTTTACGTCATTATGTTGTTGATGAATCACATAAACTAAATTGGAAGTAATTGCAGGTATCAGACGTGGGAACCCTCACGGTAGAACCATTACACATATTGGACTGTAGAGTCTGACAGCTAAGGAACCGTATGGTAGACCAAGTTAAGGTCTAGTGGGACAAGTATAGTCTAGGATCTGCTACCTGGGAAGATGCTGAGACACTACGGCGAGACTATCCCTCACTTTTTTTGACCACCTCGAGAACATGTTTCTCGAGGGTTGGGTGTATGTAACACCACCTTTTGACTTAGACAACCAGGATTACCTAAGGCCTATATAATTTATTTTCTAGTCACAATGAAACTATTAAGTGATACACCTAAACTTTAAATGTATGAACTTTTATGAATGATTAAATGTTATTGATGATGATGTATGTAATGCGATCTATTATGTGAATGTAAATTTTAC
>ML778615.1:511308-524617 GCA_009831015.1 Picea engelmannii
TGGGGAACAACCAAACTGGTAATCCAATAGTGAGTCCTGGAAGACTCAGTGTGGCAACATATGGAGGACCAAAGTTTCCAAATGAAGGAAAAGTATAAGGTTCCCCAGGAGAAGGGGTTCCTCCATTGGTACTCCCAGGATTCGATGCCATTAACATTGACTCGACCTAAGGTCCACTAAGTAAAACAAACAACATGCGCTAAGAATCTAAGAAGCAAACAATCAAACAAACCTTCCTATGATGAAACCACTAGCTGGTGATGAAATCCAACGTCGCAAGATCAAAATAGGAAGGGGTGGGGATCGAGCGGGTGGATCAGTTACGTTGGTGACCTGCTTAACGGACTTACGCCTTGGTGCAAGCTTCCACGCAGTAATTGTGGATTTACCCTCTAAGGAGCCCAAGTGAGTTTGACCAATGTCTGTTCCAGGTACAGTGAGACTTCCCTTCACCGTCACCTTGTGTGAGACCCTAAAGATTGTGGCTACTAAGGTCACCAACTCGTAGTGAGTCCCTGGACGGGTATAGTCAACAGTCCGATCTGGAACGTATGGGCAGGATAACAAGTCTGAAATAAAACCTGAAGGCTCCCACACATAATCGTGGGTATACCTCCAAGTGACCCCGAGTATACGATCTGACCACTACAAACAGTTGAACCACAAAGGGATAATCTCTGTAATTCACCTGAATGCGACCTCGTGCATAACCCCGGTGTGAGAGGGGGATCCCAACAAGCCAATACAACAATTGGATTTGACTCTCCCTACCACAAGATACTAAGTTTGTTCGATAGCTTTGGAAAGTTATCCTTTCAACCAATTCCAAAGCCCTACACCTTAAACTAATGTAGGTTTGCTAACAAAGATGTAAAAAGTCTGAAAATTTTTAGTTAAGTGTTGATTTTAATGGTTGTTGTTTACTCAGGGGGTGTACGGAAGTGAGACTGATGGAATGATGACTCAATTCCCAAAAATATGCATGAAATATGATAATCAATCATTTATTTTCAATGAATACCTATTTAAGGGAAAGAGGAAGAGTTGTTTTCACTATCTAACACTTGATAAGGAATGACCTCAATCAATTTTGTTCTCAATCAATTTTGTTCTCAATCAAATCCAATATGATGCTACAACATTTCAAAAATGAAAACTAATCATTACGATGTACTTTTGTCTTTTTCATACAAATGATGATCAATTCAATGAAAAACTTGTCCTGCCAACTACCCTTTCAGATCAAGGAGATTCGGACAAGAAAACGCAGATTTCACACAAACAACACACCCTTTTACAATCAAACAAGAGAAAGAAAATAAAAAATGCAAAAGGAAGGATAAATAAATTGGACAATATGACCTCAAAGAACCAAATAGGCACAGACTTATAATGTCCTTCACTAGAGTTCCCGCTCAGTCGGATAGGAGAGAAAAAACAACGAGTTGATTTCAAGCTCTCAACAACAAAAACTCAAAAATAATGAAGAAGGGCATAAAATCTGAACAACAAGGTGTTTACTTCTCAGGAGGAAGCATGTCAAAGGTCAATGGAAGAATCATTAAATCACAAAGCAGCTTAGCAAGTAAAAAAATAGGGTTTGGACCTCCAAAAAATGCAATTTTTAAAAGGATTTTGTGCTGAAAAGGGTTGGCGCTCTGGTATAAGGGACACCAGGGCATTATAACGCTCTTTCCAACATCTTAATGGAGTGTTGTCACTCTGCTAACAAGGAAGGGAAGTGTTGGAGTCCTAAATCTCAGAAAAAAGTCCAAAAATCCAAAATTTCAGTCAAATTTTGACAATCCGGCTGAGTGTGATGGGGTAAAGAGTCAATCAGAAAATGAAATCATATATGAAGGGGTGAAAAAGGCCTAATAAAACAAAGAGTAATACAATTTCTATGAGAAAAAATCAAAACCAAAAGTTTCGATTCGAGTTCCCCAACGAAGTCGCCAGTTTCTGTTGAAGGAAAATCTCCCTGCAGACGGGTAGATCTCCTCAAAGAGATAGACTCTTAACTCTAAGAAAGAAAGTGCTTATCATGGTCACTAACTTCCTTTTATATCTATATGGACTACTATGTGAGGAGGAAGGAGAAAATATGTACCTTTTATCGATGTTTGTCCCTGCACGCTCCGAGTTGAGCTCCAATCTTTTGCTCCTTGACAAGCCCTATAGACAACCAAAGTATGACTACTTTCTACTCTATCAAGATTAGTCCAAAATAGGTCTATCTACTAAAGAGACAAATTCATGTGAGATTGAACATGAATTTGAAAGAAACAGGACAAGAAAATTATATTAATGAGGACAAAACATTGCTTACAGTTGTGGATGGATTGTAGCAGTTTCGTGAAGTCCTCCTTGTCTATCCCTTGCTCAAAAGATCCATGATCCGAATGATGATAGCTTCATTGATTTCTCCCTATGAGATCATAGGTATCTTTCTTCCAAATATCTCTATTCCAACACCACTTATAAGATCATAAGTTTGGTTTGATTCTCCCTTTCCAGTTCTCTTTCCCATGAGAAATCTTTCTTATATAGCCTTGGAGAGCCTTTAACCACTTGAGATATCCTTGGGGAAGCTGAGGGTTTCCCCCCTTCATTTTAGGATCTTCCCTAAGATCATGTCTAGACTAGGGATTCAAATCCAACTTCCTTCCAAGAATGAAATAATCCTTCCCCCATTCATCTCAGCAACTTAACTATTGCCTAGAATAGGCAGTGCTCCCTCAAAAGGGCCATCAGAGCGTTGTAGCGCTCCCTAGTAAGCTTAAGGGGGGCGCTAGCACTCCTAAAATAAATAGCTATCCTCTAGAAGGGATAAAGGAGATTTATAGTGCTCCCATACAGTGTAAGGGGGAGCGCCAGCATTCCCAGAAGAGGTATAGGGGAGCGCTCCCCTCCAAAAACTCAATTTTTGAGGTGCTTTCAAATGGAAAAACGTTCATGAGACGAGTTAACCTTTCCTCCTCTTCCAAAGAAAATGTTTGAGGTGTTTCAAGTGTAATTATCATGTCATTATAGGAACAACATAGGCATCATGGCAATGTGCTTTCTTTGACACTTGCAACACTTGTAAGAAAAATGCGACACTTGAAACACTTATAATGATGACACATGCGACACTATTGAAGTGAGTAATTTTGATGTGTAACACTTTCAAATAAATCAATGATTTCATATCCTATAACTCTTGTTCTTGCAAACGATTTCAAAAATAGAGAAGAGAGTTCACTTGAATTATTTTGAATCTTCCTGTTGAATACCTTCTACATAACTCACAGATATCATCATATGGTAGCTGGAATACATCACCAGTTCCCATCATATTTAATATTTGTAAAAATTTGTCTTGGATTCCTTTGAGTAGGAGTCTTTTCAAGGTCTCTTTCACCAATTGTCTTTGTTTGGATCTTTGAAGGATGTATTGAAAATGATCCACGTAATCCTCCAAAATTTCTTCTTCTCCTTGTGTCATTTTGAAGATATATTCATTGACCCTGCAATAATCTTGGTACGTTTTCAAGAATACATGTTTCATGTCTTCCCAAGTGTGTATATAATTATCATCGATTCTCATGAACCATTGTAGGGTTGATCATTTCAAAGTAAGGGGGAAAACATTCAACTTTTGAGAATTAGTTCAACAACCATATCCTCTACAAAGTACTTCAAATTGAAATAGGAATGCATCTGTGTCTTAATTTTCCAAAACAAGAAAATTTTGTATAGCAGATGGGAGAATTATTTTTGTTTGTACCACCCCTTATGGATTTATCATAGTGAATTCAAAAGAAACACTTTCTTCATTCTCACCTGCCATCTCTTCTCAATATAGAAGAGGTTCTTCATGTGTTATCTCAAGGTTCCTTCAAATGATCCTATCAACTTGTTAGTAGCATGGGTGGTGCTTACAACACAACTAAGGGGAATAATTCATTCATGTAGCAAAAATTAAAAGAAAGAAACACCACACTCAATGAAAATCTAATCAACCAAAAAATAATCATGCAACCTACATTCCCTGAACCTTTATGAGGTCGATCCCGTTACAGTTTCTCGAACGATGCGTAGGCTCTTCCCCATGTCTTACCTCCCTGACAGCTCAGAATAAGGAACATGTATACCATGTTATAGTTTAACAATGCATATACAAATCAATGTCAAATGTACTTTTTCATAATGGATAACTTCCCCAAAAATGACGCCAAAATGTTGGTGTATTTAATCATCTAATTAAATCATCCAAAACATAAATTGTCAACCCGAGGAAGTCTTTTTATTTCAAAGTTATCATGCAAACTATATGTAGGAAACAAGATCCAAATAATATTTTTATCTAATCATGGAAATCAAATACTCGTTGTAGAATGAAATGAAACACATATCTTGAAATAAAATCAATCTCATACTTGCTGAAATTGGAAATTAAATGACACTTGCATAAATGAAATTAAACTCAGAGCTAGATTCACACCACCCTTGTAGAATTGGAAGTAGATTACACTTGCATGAATGTAAACTTAATAGAATTCACTCACTCTTCATATAACAAAAATTAAATCACTCCATTAATATATGAGTTGGACTTGAATTTTCTAAATCATAATTACCAGTCTCTAGAATTCGAGGTGAGAAGTTTATAAGTGATTGTAAATTGTTTATCAAAAACAAAATAAAATAAAATCTCAAACACTCTATAGAAACAAATGGAATCACTATGTGTTAGCACTCTGTAATTTTCCCAAGGCTGAAGAGGTAGTCACAGAGGCAACATCAAAACCACTTCGAGTCTTGGATCTAGCCCTCCAAGACTCAGAGAGGGATCTCTCTGTTTGATATAGATTTGTTTTAATAGGTATTAGGATAGCTATGCAAGTGTGGGGTTGGGGTTTTTAAATGGTTGTTTTGGAACAACAAGGGAGTGTCATTTGGAAAATGGGGTCTGCGCTTAAATATCTAATTCATTCTCAGATCTAGACAAAGTTCTTACACAGGGCAAGGTAGCAGAAATGTTGGATCGAAATAAGTTTTGATGGTGTTGATTTGAGGAAGAACTAGGGGAGGAAAAAGCCAATCAAAGGAGAAGCTAATAATTCCTAAACTAGGCTTTCAAAAGAAAACATAAAGATTATCACAAGATTAGATGTAGAGTATTTTCTAATAAGTTATGCTCTGTTACTATCTTCTGACAATGAGAAATTGAAAAAAAGTGAAAGATGACAGGAAAATACATGACAGAGAAAAGAAAACGCCACCAACACCTCCGCACAAGAATCCTGTAAAAAACATGTCTATTACTAATCAATCATTTCACGATTACAGAAAGGTTTTCTGGAATGGAAAAGCCCACTATCCAGCCCACAGAACCTCACAGGTCGAACCCCTATTTTGTCTTTTACATGTGTATAAATAAGAAAGATATCTCAGTCCTCTAACACTTGAGCTCATATCTCTGCTTTCTAAAAATAGAAAATAAGTTACAAAATTTTTGACACCTATAGACTATCTCAAAAGCAAACAAAAATGAAAACCAAAAGGAAGGTTAAAATTGGTAATTGTTGCCTCACATCTGGCATACTGGAGGTTGTTTAAGATTTTCTCTCGAATAGACTCTAACAGCATCAAAACAAATGAATGCAGAAGTCGTTGAATTCTTAGGTTGTTGGGGGTTTGCTTCCATTTGGAGGATCGGTGCTCTAATCGCTGCCAGGTGTTCCCTATAAATGAATTCTCTATTTGCCATAAAAGAAAGACCGGTTTTCTGCGAAAAAGGGGTCCGAACAGACGTGGTTTTCTCTTCAACGCTGACACCTAGGAAAAACATGAAATAGGTTATTCTATATGGGAATGTTATGGACAAAAAACTCCTTCGGGTTTTCCAAATTTTTTCCCAACTGGCCGTAACAGCTCCCGCAAAATTGAGACTGTAACAAAAAAGTGGAAATCTGGAAAAAAGGGCCTCGAAGATGGCTTCGATTCTCCCTGCTCGTAATGACGGTGCAAAAAATGAGAGAGTTTTTTGTTCCTCAGCCCGTTCTGAGAAAAAACCTCTCTCATATTTTTAAAATCCATCATATTTTTTCCACAATACGTTTTGAAAGAAGACATGGTGAAACAGGCAAAAAATGGCAAAAATATGAAAAAAGCGGTTTTTTTTTTCCGTGAAGGCGGTATTCCGGACCCCCCCTGAGGTGGTAAGCGGTTTTTTTTGGGGGGGGTCCACTGGAATAGGGTCATGACACGTGGAGGGGGGGTGGTATTGAAAAACCATTATTCCGGACCGCCCCCTCTCATTAAAGTTCGGATGGTGAGGGGGGGTTCGGAATTTTTAAGGACCATTTGATTTTAAAGTTAAATGTGATGAGTGTATGGGGGTGTATGAAAGTGTGCATGGGTAGAGGGTGGGGTAGACTTAGGGTAGCACATTTTTTAGTTTTTGTTTTTATTTGTTTTTTAATATTTTTTATTATGTGTTTTATGTTATATGTTACGTTATGTTTTTTATATTTTGTTTTGTATTATTATGTTTTATTTTATATGTTTGTTTATAATAATATGTTTTATTATTTTGTGTTTAATATATAATTTGTTTATTATGTTTTACTTTGTTTATTTTTTGTTTTTTTAATTTTTTTTTAATATTTTGTTTTATATAATTTTGTTTTTATATTATTTAATATTTTATATTGTTTTTGTACTTTATTTTATTAATTTGTGTTAATTAACCTAAATAATAACTAATTGCTAACCTAGATTTTTAACTTAATTAATAATTAATTAATTATTAACTAGTTCTTTATTAATTAATTTAACCTATCAATTAACTTTATTGTTATTTTTGTTCATCCTAAGTCTTATCATTCGTGAATGGGTGACGGGCGACAGGTAGTCAATGGGGCAACAGGGAAAGGGAGTGAGGGCGCATCATGGATGAAGGATGCAGCAAGGTGATGGGGGATCAAGCGAAAAGAATGGAGGGAAGAAAACGGGATCTATCGAGCCAAACTTCATCATCACAGGAGGAACGCCAAATCAACAGTCGAAGAATCGAGTTGCCTATAATTATAACCCCAACACTATGTGACATAAAAATAATAGTAAATTGAAAAAATATATATAGCTTACTAATATATATGACCATCAAAGTTGTCAAGAAAGTGGGCCCTTGATTCCTATCAGAGTGATGGAAGAAACTCAGATATCACACCATTGGCTCAAGAACTTAATCACAATGATTCCACACTTTTATTAATTAGAATTCAAGAAGTACAAAATAATGCATGGATATATTATATAAAAACATAATCACTAACTCTTCTCTTAATTGAGGATCTTATTTATACTTCAAGCTAGTGAATGAATGATAAGTTCCAATCCCCAAATCCTTGGGCCGCTCAAACAAAAATTGTTGATTTTAGGAAATCGGGTGCAACAATAAAAATGAAAATTACACCTTTAGAAAATCAGTCGTATCTCTCAAACCATCTCTTAATTCTGAAATGGCCCATGTGGATCTCAACTGGGTCCATTGTGCACAAAACCTGTGTTCCAAATTTTTGGGATTCATCCCCATTTGCTCGAAAATTCCAATGGAAAACTACCTCTTCTTATCTTCCACATGTTTGACTGGGAGAGTTTGACCATAAGATAGAGATCACATATTCCACCTCAGTACGAACTGAATATCACTATTCCATGTAATCGAGTCTAGGAACAAAACCCATGTTGTGGATTTCCCACGTGGAGGTGTGCTAATATGCCAACCATGAGTGCTGCAACTTGTAGAGTTGCAGAAAATACGAGAATGCTTCTACTTGAGGAAGTGTGGCATAAACCATCATTAGTAAAATCATGCATACTAATATTTAATCTACTAAAGATGAAGAAAACTTAGCATTACTTAACCACTAAAGCATAGTGATGCATAACATGACATTCTATGACAAATTGTGGCAAATGGAGTGATGGATGAGATGCAACAGAAAGTAAAATGAATGGAATAGATGTCTATAAATGGTAATAATGGTGACATATCCATGGCCCAACACTAGCCACTTACATAAATTCACATTTATGGAACTTAGATTAAATGTATATGCATATATGTAGACGAACACATATATAGAATCCAACTTTTGTAAATGTGCATTTATGAAATCAAACTTCCATAAATGTGCATTTACAAAAAATGACTTCTCTAAATGCATTTTTCCATATATGCACATTTATGGAAGTGGTCGGCTTACATAAATTTGTAAATATACATAATGAAAGTGCACATATATGGAATCCAACTTATGTAAATGTGCATTTATGAAACATTGTCTTTCGTATTTGCACATATACCAAAGACAACATACATAAATGCATATATACAAAAGTTATATTTCATAAATATTCATATACAAAAGTGCTTATATACAGAAGCCAACTTCCATAAATGCACATTTATAGAAGCATGCTTCCATAAATGCACATTTACAGAAGACGACTTTCGTATATGTGCATTTATGGAAGTTGGCTTCCATATATACACACTATTGTATATGCACATCTATAGAAGCCAAATTTTGTATATGTTCATTTATGGATGTTTTCTTTGGTATACGCACCTATACGAAATGGCTTATATACAGAAGCTAACTTTTTTAAATGCACAATTACGAAAGAAATCTTTCGTATATGTGCATTTATGGAGGTTTATTTATGTACATGTGTGCTTGTGTATATGCACATTTTTGGAAGTGGTCAGCTTTTGAAAATGAACACATATAGAAGTGTGCATATACGAAAGTCAACTTCCATGAATGCACATTTACGGAATCCAACTTCCATAAATGTGCATTTATAGAAAGAAGTCTATGTATATGTGCATATACAAAATTAAACCTCCACAAATGTGCATTTATGGAAGTGGACATCTTCCATAAACACAAAATATTGTAAAGGGCAACAAAACTGATGAAAGAAACAACACCAATTAAGGTCCACTTTTACTTCATGACCCCTTTTCGTTTGGAACCATTCTCTCCTCAACTTTATTCCAGCCTCCCTATCACAAAAATTTTAAATTGTGACATACTTCCTTCAACTTAGAAAAACAAGAATAACATACAAAGAATCTAAATATGAAAATTATTACCAATGTTTTCTCTGAGTGGAGGATATCTCTAGATGATAAATTAATCAACTATAATTCAACAATAAGTATTTATTGAAATTGTTATAATATGTATTAAATGAAATTTGATAAGAGCGAGAGTCATTATTATCATCATTTCATGCCATCACAACCTCCTCCTCCCCATCCTTCCAGTTTTCGCATCTCTTAATGATGATGGGTGGTTTCCATCCTTCCTCTTGCTACCCCCACTCCTTATTAAACTTGGTAGGGAAGATTTATAACCTTTGTTGATATCACGCCTCCTCAAAAAACCATTATAGAGAGCCTATCAACCTTGCTCCCAGTGGATTCTTCTAAATTATAAGAAATCTCCTTCTAATGACTTTTCTCACCTCTCCTCAACTCCCATGGGTAGGGATTCCCTCTACTTCCATGGACAAAAACCATTTCTTCTCACCTTGATATATGGTCCCTTGACATATATTAAACTCCATTGTGACCCTTTCTATATGGATTTCATAACCACCCTACTTTTGTCTTTCTGATTGTATGATAAAAATGTGACTAACATTCAAATTCCCGGGTATTAAACAATAAAATAACTCTCTTCAAAACTAAAAAATAATACATATATCATATATGTGGTTTAAGTAAATATTGATAACATGTTTTGTCTTTTTATTTGAAAAATTAAATATAATGTAAGAGAAATATCTTTAAAAACAAAAATTATATAAAGGAAAAATATTTTAAAAAATAATATAAATAACATAGGAATCTTTTAAGTATTTCTATTATAACTATGTGAAATAGTCATTTCCATGCATGCTTTGAAGATTGGACCCATTTGTGTATATGCTCTTTATTTTATGATTCCCTACATCCATAGGACCATTCTGTGCCTTCAATTTATTGACAAATCTATTCTTTTTTAGTTAGTTTAAATTACAAATCATTTACTTTCATAATATCAAGATCGAAGAGTGTTCACATGATAGAATAGGGATTAATATTGAAATTTTGGTGCTACTTATTCTATAAGAAAAATGACTTTTCAAAAGGATATTGAAGAGTTAAAAAACAAGTTTGGATTCGAACAACCAATTCCATGGAAACTTGTACACAATTGGAGTAACTCTCGAGATCTTAGCTGTCAAGAAGAAAGAACTCCTTTGTAATCCACATAGGGCATTAAGAAGATAATGAAAGATAGATGTGGGCTTTATATCTTCCCAAAAAAGTAATGAAATCTATTTTTTTACTTTTTTATCGTAAAAGAAGGTTTCAAGAAGAAGATATTGTTAATATTTCGTTATCATTTATATGCAAAATGGATCATTATATAAATTTTCATCTATTTTGGTACTTTTTAGGTAGAAAAATTGGAGGGATTGGCTTACAGGGCTCATTTAAATGGCAAGTCCTAGTTTCGAGATTTGGGTTGTGGAACATTTCAGAGCCAGTTTGAGGCATCAAACTACAATTTTTGTGGTCAAAATTTTGAGAGGATATCTCTCATGCCAACCAGTGCAGGTTGAAACCATAGAATCATGCAAAAAATCCATGTAACAAAAAAGGGAAACAAATAGGGGGAACCCTCGATGCTATTCTACACACCAATAGATTTCCTATAATTTGAATATCACTTTGATGGAAGTTCATATGCATAAGTTGTGTCCCCCTCAAGTCAACCTACCCTATTGAGCACCATGTTACTAAGTGGATGCCATGGAAACCTCATTACTCACAAAAGTGGGGATACTCATGTGTGGAATTTTATCAACACTCTATCATTGTAGTTGTTCTATTTGAGCACATCATCTAGGAGCGGGATTTTAAGCATAACAAAAGAGGTAGAAGATTATGTAATTTCCATTAAAACCGCAATGTCGTAGATGACTACAAAATGAGTGCCCGTTTCTTTGTACTTACATTTCATAACTAAAGAAAAAAAAAAACCTCAACTTTTACCTAAGTTTCTATATTTATATATAAAAAAAAAAACATCAACTATAGATTGAGAGGAAAATGAGTTATGTTGTTTTCATAGGCATATTTTTCATACGATAAGACATTACTTGTTTCGTATTGATATGAAGAAGGATATATCATTGCCAAAATTGACATATAGGAAGAAGTATAATATCCTTGATCCATATCGAAATAGATCAAGAAGATTGTAACAAAAGAAATGGTTTGATATAGTGCAGGATATCACCCACGTTTTTGGTGTATCTTGGATATCCTTCTTCATATTTAATTAAATATGAAAAATGGAAGGAAATAGGTGTTTGGGAACTTTGGTGGTCCGAAGGTCGAGCTAACTCGATGTGACGAAGTTTAAACTCAACAGGGGCCCACACTTTACTCACATGAATCGTGTTTGATTGATTGTAAATGTCGACCGTGGGATCGTCGTCTTCTTCTCATCGCCTCAGATGACAAATATATAGAGTTCAAAATGAATTATAGAAGAACCTACAAATCTTCAAAATCCTTGATTAACTGAAAATACAAAATGCATTACATCCATTACAACCAACCATTTTGAAATACATTGAGCAAGAAAATAATAAAATATGTGTCGAAATAAATGTTTCGATTGTGAATTACTTCATAAAAAACATTAAAGGAAAACTTATCTATTCAACACATGGAAATTTGATATGGAATCCACCTACAATTTCAAGGTTTTTCCATGAAATTAGAAGGGTAGGGGTTTACTTGTTGATTTTATTTTCCATAAACTAAAAAATAATGTTATAACATCTAATTTTAATAAAATAAAATAAACAAGAAATCAACGTTGTCCATAAAGGTGGACATTTAAACAAACAATTTTTGTTCACGGGTGTCCTTTGTTATTAATACTACATTAGCTTGATCATTCCATGACCATCCTTCTCATAATTACGTGGAGAACGTTTTATTAGAATCTTAACTAAGGCTTCAATTCTAATATAGTTGCAAGTCCATACAACCTTTGCTCAGTTAGGAAAAAAAATCCATATCAATGATAATAGCTTCATAGAGATCAAGACGATATTGATTTCCTCTCAAAATCATTCCTCCCATCCTCTGACACTCATAATGATGAGCCAAATATTTACATATTTGGCTTAAATAAACATGAAAATGACATATTGGTGATGAAAGTAGAGAGGCAAAAATAAGTAATGAAAAGAAGACAACATTTAAAAAACAATATGAGGAATATACAGGTGCTATATATGGGAATATGCGGTTTGAAAATCATCTCCAAATCTTTTTTTCGCACCTTTAAAATTATAAAACAATAATTTAGCCATCTATACTTGGCATAGGTGACATACCACTTTAACCATTGTCCAAATCTTAGTTTCTTCTTATTCCTAAAAACCATTTAATATTCATTATATATTAACATATATTTTATCATTACACTATGATGGAATCACAATTTTATGTCCACTCTGAATACGAAAAATAATTTAGGTAACTCATTATTCAATAGTCAGGACTTAGACATGGCATCCTACTACTAGGAACTTTATGCATCACAAAACTTATGGAAAAATATATGTTATGGTTGTTATTAACACAAAATTCACATTGTTTCATACCCAAGAAACATATACATGTATGTACAATATTTAGACATCAAGCTATGTACGGTCTGGGTAAAAATTGGGGCACTACATTACCCATTTTCTTGTAATAAAACTAGACTTAGTGTAACAAAAAAATATAAACACAAAAATATACTCTCCCCACCATAGCATTCTTCATAGCCAAAGTTCCTCAATCTTGTGTGTGATGTTTTCATTGAAACTTGACCTATTTATTTTCCCAATTCTTGAGCTTGGTCACATTCCTATTGGTGATCCATAAGGGATTCATTTGGAACTATCCATTTGGTTCCCTTAAAATTAAATCCCAGTGAAGTGTATGGTTAGAATCATGTACATATTTATTAAGAAAGTGTGATCTTGTTAAGAACCAAACATCAATATAGCATAGAAAAACCTCAAGAAAAGTACTCAACGCCTTCAAAAAGAGATAATATCAGATAATAAGCCTCTTCGAGGGGGAAACCTCCTTTTACCCCACTTAAATGTTCAAGTACAAGATGATTCAAAATGAAAATGTCTCCTTGGTATATATAGGAGACTAGGAGGTTTTAATGGCCTAAAG
>ML778615.1:540219-560344 GCA_009831015.1 Picea engelmannii
ATCTTTCTTAAGAAAGTGTGATGTTATGTTTTCCTTGCATTTTGATCCATGTGAAAGCCTCTACTAATAAATTCATTTCCAATGATCTTTGATGATTGGTATTATATGAAATCTTGATTAAATGTAAACATTCTTCTCACTTATAGAGCTTGTCCAGGGCGTACATTTGCATCATATCCTTAATAACTTTTTTAATAAGTTTTTATCTACCCATATCACTATATTTATAATTATCTATTTAAAATTCAAGAAGTACTCTAGCTTCTACATAATGAATATTCTACCTAATGAATATTAATATCCTTTTTTTAAATGCACTAGTAACCTCATGATGTATTATGATTTATATATAATAATAAAAATAATAATATTATTGTGTAATTGAATGATGGGTGTCTAAGGAATCCTTTATTAATTACATACATATTTTCCTCTCACACCTAAGAAAAATATACTATGCACATGTGTAGCATTGAAGAATAGGCCTCCTATTACTTTTGTTATCATATAAATTTTTGTTATCATATAAATATATATTGAAAATTTCATTTCAAGTTTGGTTTTTAGTTTTGGGAATTTTAAAAAAGTGTTATTTAAATGTATTTTTAGGTAATTAATGTTATCTTGTATGTAATAGGCATATATAAACCAATAAATCCTAAATGTAAAACTTTACAACAAGGTTTTATGTGGTTGATGTTATAGACATACAATAGATAAAATTAATAGTGTATTGATTCTAGTGTTTGTATAATATATAAAATTAAGTTTAATGCATTGTTTTCAACATTTCATGCATTGATTTTAGTTTTTGTGAAGTTAATAATTTCTAACGGGGTTATCTCATATTAGTTTTTTGCTCCTCCAATATGCTCATTGTATGTTGACTTCAGTTCATTCAACTATTCAAAAAAGAAGCTTGTGAAACACAACTCAAATCCATGCATGTGAAAATTACATATTATAGGGTTATAGTGGGTTGCAATTCTACAAATCAATGATGAATATGTTGAGTAGTGGGTCAATATCATGAATGTTATGGGGACCTCTAAATTTTGCACTCTAAAAAAAGTTTGCACTTCGAGGGATTTTATCTCTCTTAGTACTTGATAGATCGGGGGTTAATATGGAGTTATGTTTCATCTAACTTCATCGTGTGTCCATTTTTCTTTATAACTTATGTTATTATTTCAATATTTAAAACTTGTATTTATACTATCATATTTTAATTATCAGGAAAAATAAAATATTCCATCAAAATATTTTATAATAATAATTAAAATTTGATTTTAAATAATATCCAATAAAATTTCTAGACTAATTTACAATTTACAGATAGCACAAATTTAAAATTATCTATAAACATTATATAATTTATTGGAAATGTACATATACATACAATTAATTGGAAATATATATATATATATATATACCAACTTATGATAGAAGATGGTGTTCCAAAAATTGTAATTGATACACATTTCTTTTTAGAATAATAGTTTGATAGCATGTCCAAGGATCGAGTGAATTATTGTGAAGACATTTTTTCTTAAAGTAAGGAGAAAGGGTGAATAATTATTTTGCAGACATTTTATTAAAGTGATGAGAATGGTTGAATACATATTTTAGAAAAAAAATTTAAAAATAAGATAAAAAAATGTAAAAATAAAATAAAAAAATGTTTGGACGGTGCATCATGCATCAATCTTTTCCTTTATCACCATTTTTATTTTTTCCTACTTGTTTTGATAAAAAAAAGTGATCAACAATGAAAATTTATAGACTTCAATGTAACATTTATAGGATTCAAATTCACAATGTAAAACTGAAAAAAAATAAATATATATATATATATATTCTCACAATCTATAATTTCGTTAGAATTACATTAAAATAACCATATATGCTTTCAAATAACCCTTCACTCCTCATACATGAAGACAAATAAAGAGAATAATCATAATTTCCATAAAATATTGTGTTAATAAATAATTTCAAAAATAACTTGAAAGATTACCTAAATCATTTTCCAATTTAAATCCTCCTAAATGAAGAAACTATTTATCTGAATAAACTTATTAGGAATATCTTCTAAACAGGGTAAACAAATGCTTATAAATAATTATAAAACCAATATTTTATTACACATTATGTAAATCTCCAAGTTAAACAAAGGCTGGAGTGAAAACGTATTCCAAAAACAATGATGTCAAAATAGGGGAAATAAAATATGAAAAGCTACTTCCATTGAAAACACTAGTATATTTTCTTATTTTTAATTACCTTTTTTATTGGTTCGATCACACAAATTCACTTGAAAGACAGATTGGGATTGGATAGATTTTTTTGTATAAGAAGTTTAGAATTTGGTTTTTTTACCAAATTCAAAATCAGAACTATGATAATCCCATCTCCTATCCCAGCTAAAGTATTTAATAGAACTGTAGTCGTTTGCACAAACATTAAGAAAGCAAGAAAACTGCATATTTTCAAGATCGTCATGTTGTCATTCACTAGTCCATAGCATTAGGCCTATAACAAGGATTCAAAATAGGATTCCATATCCATTGGACCCAAAATATTCTTTGAGTGCCATTGATATTAAATAAATATCCCTTGATACATCCATGTTTTTTCCGTGTGTACAATCGACCTCCACCAGTTCCATAGGTTCCTTCACAAAGAAGGATCATGATTATTTGTTATAGTTTTACAGCCATTAGAGACCATCATTTAGAACCACAAGCCTAGCCGCAAATGGGTTCCATTCCCATTGAAAATTTCATACACAAGGATCCTCTTGCTAGTTCCAGCTCCCATAGCTTTCTCATGAACAACATAGATTTCATTACTCTCGTATATGGTAGCAAACCCAAGTTGGAAACATGTCAATCAATTTCTCATGTAGTCACATACACATGCATATCCATTACATTAGAAATGTGCATGCATACACTCTTTTGTGAATACTTTGTGTAACTTGTGGATCTAATTATAATTAGTTTGTCTAACTGTTTGAGAGATTATATATATACGCGCATACCTATATAGATGAGATGTAAATGCATGTAGAGTGTGTGAGCAAGACACAATATTGTGGAGTGAAGTGTGTATGTGAGGAGAGGATGGTTGTATGCATATGTTGGCTATTGTAATTCTTCCCTGAATAATAAGAATATCGATTATCATTACCGTATTCAGTTTCCACATAAATCACTATTTCAATTGTGTGATTGTATATCCGTTTTGTGCTCTATTTATACTTTGTTTTGTTTATGTTGCCTAAAAAGTGGTACCATAGCACGTAGAGTAATTGTCGCAATGGAGCCAAGGAAAATTATGTGTAGGTTTCTTGTGAGATAAAGAACATTTAGACATGTTTTTTAGCATGTAATGACATGAATACCGAAATACTAAAAAGCTTGGATATGTTCTGATAACATAGGGTGTGATTGAGTGAATTTCAAGTCACCAACACTCACTAGGCAATGTTAGAGGTGGGTCAACGCTCTGACACTTAAGAAATAGGGATTTTCCAAAAAATCTGTGGACATGTTTCATCCACCACATAGCGCGAGAAAATTGACTCTAAACTTTTTTTTTTTTTAATCCAAAGTCAAGGTGAGAAGGGGATTTTGTTTTATTAAACACATCATATAAAGGAGAGGTTCAAGTTTTGTCTTATTATGCATGATAAATAATAAAGGGGTGGACTTTATTAAAGAGTGTGAGAGGATGTTTTTAAATTAAATGTGAGGTGGATAATATTTTAAAAGCATATATGTGAAGTATAATATATGTGTATTAATTTTTTTTTTTTAATTTAAAGTAACATTTTGGGGTGTAACCTCAATTATAAAAGTATTTCTCCATTTTAAAAAGATTATTTTTATAAGCAATAGTTTTTTGTATTTTTTTTTTGTTAATGGCGAAAGTGATGAGTTCTAAGATTGAGATTGAGAAATTCAACGGTAAGAATAGTTTTTCGCTGTGCAAGATAAAGATGCAGGATATGCTTATGCAACAAGGATTGAAAAAGGCATTGGCTGGAAAGAAAAAGAAACTGACAAACATTAAAGACAAGGATTGGGAAGATATAGATGCAAGAGCCCTCAGAAACATTTATTTTTGTCTCGAAGGTAAAGTATTGTTTAACATTTTTGAATATGAGACAACATAAGGTTTATGGAACAGACTGGAGATTATGTATATGAAAAAGACCTTGACAAACAAAATATTCTTAAAGAGGCAATTTTATAGCTTGTATATGAAAGAAGGTTTCAAAAATTTTTGATCACTTGAATGTTTTCAATACTCTAATTTGTCAATTATCTAGTATGGACATAACGTATGAAGATGAGGACCAGCAAGTTACACTACTGTGTTCATTGCTAGAGTCTTGGGATCATCTAGCCACATCTATGTGATTTAACTCAGTAGATGGCATTGATTATGAGACTGTTGTGGGAGTTTTTTTGTCTAAGGAGATGAGGAGAAGATCTAAGAAAGAAACCTAAAAAACATAAACAATGGTGTTCATAGGTCGATCTACAAAAAGTGGGAAAATCACAGAGGTACATCAAGGTCTAAGTCAAAAGTAAATAAGAGTAAGGAGAAATGTTGGTTTTGTGGAAAATCTAGGCATCTCAATAAGGATTGATGGAAAATACAGAATCCATCCAAGGAGGACTCCACAAAAGAAGCAACGGAAACCAATTTAGATAAAGCAAGTTTATGTTCCAGTTTAGGTATTGTCTACTTGTGATGTTTCACATCAACATCAACATTGGTTATTAGATTCTAGTGTGTCCAACCACATGTGTCTTCATAGAAATTGGTTCTCAACTTACCAATCTATTGATGTTGGTGTTGTTTTTATAGGAAATGATTTTTCTTGTAAAATTGTTGGAGTTCGTAGCGTCTAGATTAAAATGCATGACGGTTCTATAAGAAAATTAACAGATGTAAGGCATGTACCTGAACTTAGAAATAAATTTATATCTTTGGGAGTTCTAGATTTTGTTGATTATAGGTGTATAAATCAAGGTGGAGTACTCAAGGTGTCCAAAGGAATATTAGTAGTCATGAAGGCAAAGATGATCATGAACCTTTATCAACTTGAAGGAAGGATATAAATAAATCAAGAAGTGGTAGCATATCAAGGTGCAAGTGACTCTATTCATTTATGGATCATCGTTTGGGTCATATAAGCGAGAAAGGGTTGAAGGTGGTAGTTGATCGTAAGTCACTTCCAAGTTTAAAGTTTCTGAATTTGAATTTATGCAAGTATTGTCTTTTTGGAAAATAGTGAAGACATAAGTTTAAAACATGAAGACATATAAGAAAAGGTATCCTTGATTACATTCATTCAGATTTTTTGGGACCATCCCCAATAATTTATTTTGGAGGATCATCATATTTTTTTACATTTATAGATGATTACTCAAAAAAGGTTTGGGTCTAGATATAATTAAAAGAAAATATGATGTATTTAATACTTTTAAGAATTTCAAATCTTTGGTTGAAAAGAGCACTGACAGGTCAATGAAGAGTTTAAGAATAGATAATGGAGGTGAGTTCACATCTGTGGAATTTGAAAATTATTGCAAGGAACTTGGGATCGAAAGACATAAGACCACAGTTTACACTTCTCAACAAAATGGTGTTGATGAACACATAAATAAGACTCTTCTAGAGAGAGCAAGGAGCATGCTCAATCATGCCAAGTTTCAGCGGGAATTGTGGGAAGAATTAGTCCTTACAACATGCTATCTGATAAATCGGTCACCATCAACTACAATAAACTATAAGATTCTAGAGGAGGTATGGACAGGTCATTCATGTAATTATTCAAATGTGACAATATTTGGTTGTGATGCTTATCCTCTTATTTCTAAATATCAGCATTCTATGTTAGATCATAGATCAAGTAAATATGTCTTTGTTTGTTATGGTGATGGAGTTAGGGGGTACATATTGTGGGATCCTACTACCCACAATCTCATCATTAGCAGAGATGTATTATTTGATGAATCCTCAATCTTAAAAACATAACTGGTAGATGTGGAAGTGAGACAAGAACACGTATGGCAAGTACAACAAATTCAGTTGGAAAATCAACCATCTTCAGGAAGGGAGGAGAATGAAGAAATTCTATAAGAATAAGATGAATATGCAAAACATATCCAGGAAACTGAGGATATGCCTCAACCATCTCTAAAGAATTCTTCACGAGTCAGGAATCCTCCTACAAGGTATGATGATTATGTTTCATCTGTGGCTTTGGTTTCTATTGATGGAGAACCTAGTTGTTATCAGGAAGAAATTAAGGTATCTGAAAGTGTTCAATGGAAGAAATCTATGAAAGAAGAAATGGATTCCTTAGAGAGGACTAAAACATGGGACTTGGTAGAACTTCCAAAGGACCAGAGGATTTTCGGCTACAAGTGGGTCTACAAATTGAAAAAGGGTGTTGATGATAAAGTTGAAAGGTATAAATCAAGGCTGGTAGAAAAAGGGTATTCTCAAAAGGAATTCATTGATTTTCATGAAATCGTTTCACCAGTTGTGAAGCTTGTTTCAGTTCATATTGTATTAGCACTAGTTCCTTTACTTGATCTTGAGTTAGAGAAGCTAGATGTTAAAACAATGTTTCTGCGTGTAGATTTTGATGACGATATATATATGGAACAACCAAAGGGTTTGTTCAATATCATAATAAGAGGTTTATTTGCAAACACAATAATTCATTGTATGGCCTGAGATAGTCTCCCAGGAAATGGTATAACAAGTTTGATTCCTTCATGGTGAGCTTAAATTTTACAGGAAGCAAATATGATCATTATGTCTACTTTAAAAAGTTTGAAAATGGCATGTTCATTATTTTGGTGTTATATGTTGACAATATGATTGTGGAAATCAAACGTTTGGTTGAAATCTATAGGTTAAAGGCTCAGTTACCTAGGGCCTTTGATATGAAGGATATAGGAGAAGAAAAACAAATCTTAGGCATGGATATACATAGAGACAACAAAAACGGTAAGTTGTCATTATCACAACATAAGTATGTGGAGAAAATACTTATGAGATTCAGTATGAATGATGTGAGACCCATACATATCCCTTTGGCTTCCCATTTCAATATTTCTTCTGGTTTATGTCGTAGTAATGATGAAGAAAATGATTACATGTCTCGTGTACAATATTCTAATCTAGTAGGAAGTTTGATGTATGTAATGGTGAGTACTAGACCAGATATTTCACATGCAGTTGGTGTTGTGAGTAGATACATGTAAAATCCATATAAAGTGCATTGGGAAACAACAAAATGAGTGCTTCAATATCTTAGATTCACAAGTAATTATTCTATCACCTATAATGGTTCCAGTGATTTAGTTGCAATTATGTAGATTCAAATTTTGCAGGTGACTTGGACAAAAGGAGATCCAATTCAAGATATGTCTTTACTCTTGCAGGAGGACCTGCTACTTGGATGTCAAAGCTTGAAAACGTAGTTTCTTTATCCCCTACTGAGGAAGAATATATCATTTCTTCACATGCATGCCAAAAGTTAATTTGGTTAAAAGGTTTGTTGGGTGAATTTGGAAGGATGCACGACGAGGTCAAAGTATTTTGCGATAGTCAAGGTGTTATTCATTTGGAAAAAAAATCCAACTTATCACAATAATACGAAGCATATTTATATCAAATACCATTTTATAAGAAAGGTGGTTGATGAAGGGGGAGTGACTCTAGAAAAGGTCCATCGAAAAGTTAATTCTACAGTCATGTTTATGAAACCACTTTTGTTAGAGAAGATGTGATGGTGTCTGGATTCTCTTGGCTTGCATGAAAGGTGATGAATTAATTAGGGCATGATATATCAGGTAAATTGTTGTCAAGGTGGATATTGCTGGAAACATGCCAACCAATTTCCCATGAAGTCACATACACATGCATGTCAACTATATTAGGAATGTGCATGCATACACTCTTTTGTGAATAGTTTGTGTAAATCGGAAGTGAGAGTGCAATGTGTGTAGACTGTGTGAGAAAGACATAATATACTGGAGTGCACTGTGTATGTGAGGAGAGGATGGTTGTATGCAAGTGTTGGCTATTGTAATTCTCCCTTGAATAATAAGAATATTGATTATCCTTGCCACGTGGTTCTTTCTATATTGGGTTTCCACATAAATCAGTGTGTCAATTGTGTGATTGTTGTTCTCGATTTAATCTCAATTTTATGATATTTTTATGTTATGTTTTGCTTCCGTTGCCTAACAACCCACCACCATCATCATCCTTTCTATCCCTTTTATTTGTCTCACCTTCTCTGAACTATGTTACCAAAATATTATTCCACCATATCAGAAAATCACTCAAAGAAAGGATTAAACATAACAAATCGTTAAAATTGATAAGACCATTACTTTTCTCACCATTAGTCAGCCAACGTGAGATTTCCCTCAAGATCAAGCCTTTATCCATGTTCTCTTTGGCTCTGGACAAATAAGGAAGAATCATTGGTGGTTCCAATAACATCCCTGTGCCAATAACATCCCAAATTTGCAAGAATGTAGTCACTCCATGTGCCCTTTCCACAATGCAACTATCTGCACATGGAGATCCATCATGATAATACCTCTCTCCATGCTTTCCTTTCATCTGGTCAAACTCTCAAGCATTTTCTAAGAAAGTTTTCAAACCAAAATCAAACCGCATACAGTTTCTGACCGAGATGGGGTGTGCCTACCTTGTGTTGTTTCATACAGTGACTTTGATTTTCTTCCAACGCATGTTAGGGGTTGAAGAAGCAAATCGTATAATGATGTTGGGGAATCGATATTGATCAAACTCTTTTTATGAATGAGTAAAACAGATGTTCAACAAGGTAGCTAACAAAAAACAATTGCAGAATGAGTTTCTGATAACGAGGAGGGACGTCAAAATTCAAATTCAAATGGACGCAGGGAGGGGGAATTTTGCCTTAAAACTAGGAAGAGATGGATACGCTCATGTTCAAATTCAAATTTACCACCATGATGCAGTCCTCTAAGACTCCACAAAACTTCTACGTGCGCTTACGGAACTGATAGTGTTTAATGCTAGCAGGTCTGTGGGTATTGGATTGTAACCATCCACAAACGACCAGAGTAAAGAAAACGAAGACAACGTTTGGATTTAGAACGGAAGTAAATTCGTTGTTGAAATATGACGAGAGAGAAGAGGTCGAAAAAGGTATATGAACTCATGGCATGGTATGGCATGGAGTCCCAACGGGCTCCTCCATGGTGGATAGTCTTTACCTACTCATATATGTTATGAATCTATATATAATTTAATATTGAAGAAATAATTAAATGAATTATTTTACTAGAAATTATATTCAAAAAATATGATATAAATCATATTCGTTATCCATCTATATGTAATTTAATATTGGATAATAAAAATAAATTATTTTCCTATTTTAAAATAAATGATTGACTTTCATGCATTTACAATCTTTTAAGACCTCCGCAGCCATGAAAGACAACAACCTAAATCCAAGATTAAATCCTTTAATTCAAAATTGCTGGAATTATATGCAATTTAATAGTGAAGTAATAATAAAACAAATTATTTTCCTATTCTAAAAAAGATTATCGACTTTCATGTATTTACAATCTTTTACGACCTAAGCAGTGATGAAACACATCAACATAAATCCAATATTAATGCCTTTAATTAAAATAAAATGATTGACTTTCATGCATTTACAATCTTTTAAGACCTCCGCAGCCATGAAAGACATCAACCTAAATCCAAGATTAAAGCCTTTAATTCAAAATTGCTGGAATTATATGCAATTTGATAGTGAAGTAATAATAAAACAAATTACTTTCCTATTCTAAAAAAAATTATTGACTTTCACGTATTTACAATCTTTTACGACCTAAGCAGTGATGAAACACATCAACATAAATCCAATATTAATGCCTTTAATTAAAAATCGCTGGAATTATTTTGTGACGTAAGAAAACATATTTTAAAAAATGGATCTATATGTAATTTAATAATGAAGGAATAATAAAATAAATTATTTTTCAAATCCAAAATGCCGTACTCTAAAATGTTTTAATTTTAAATTTTGGTTGTTTTTATGGATATTTTTTTTGAATTTTATTTGAAATTTGATTATAAATTGTTGAATCTATAAATTTTAATAGATAAGAGTGTATAATTAGAAATTTTTCAATAAACTATATTTATTTATATATTTAAAAATACAATTTTAATAACAAAAAATTGTGATTTTTATACTAGATTTATATAATTAGTTTTCAACCAAAAATACCACAACTTAAAATTTCTTTTAAAATTGATTAACTTTATTACGCTGAAAGGTGTACATCTATTGACAATGGACACAATTAATGATCTTTTAACTTTATTTAACCTTAAACCCTATGGCTATGCATTGAAGATGCTGGCATATTCTTAGTCATCCTCCAAAATCAATGGATCAGATTTATTGTTCATAACTTTCCTGCATTTATCAAGGCATCAGTTAACATATTTACTTTTTAACATTTATCTAATCACATTGTGCCACTATAAACTCCTTTTAAAATTTATTAACTTTCAATATATATATAGTTTGTTTGACTAAAAGAATTTGTAGCTGCACCAATCTCGTACTCATCTCATACTAGCATGCGGCTGCCACTATAAACTCTAAGGACAACCAGTGAAGCGCACAACCTTTACGCAAGTTTCGTCGAGGCTCGAATCTGTGACTTGCTTAACAACCTGTATGCCTTAAAGTTGCCAATCTGCCAACACCCCTGCCTCAACTTTCATATATTTAATATATTTTATCTTTTATAAATATTATTTTAGTATCGATCAAAATATTTACTCTTATCTTTATATGATTTTCTCCGTTATTTCATTGATTTATTTGGTTATTCTAATCTCACTGTGATACATTTCATATTTCCAATATGAAATTTACAACCTTTACTACTCATCCAACTTACTGTTTTCATATAATCTTCTTAAATAGAATTCTTCGTAAATAAAAACATATTAATAATAATAAAATATCTATAACAACCTCTATTATATTTTTAATACCCTAAAATATTTACTTCAGTGATCGCCTCCTTGGATTCCTCCGAGTAGACATTCACCTCCCTCGGTGGGAGAGGTCCCAGGTGATCAATAGTGTACTCAGTAAGAATAAATAAAAATTGGGTAGTCATATTAAATAACAATAATTTTGGATATATCTAAGGCGAGATAAGATGATCCAGAAGAAGACGCAGACTCATTGTGGGTATCTTCGTTCATCCCGAATATCCAGGGGAAAATGCGGACTCGTGCACACAGTTAGGAACGGTTCTATATCCCCGAGATACACAAAATCTTGACTTATTGGACAATTGAAACAAAACTTGTAATATTATTCTAAGCATGGAGTCGACTGCCAGAACCAAATGTCCAATTCAGGTTATTTAAAAAATGTGAAGCAATCACAGTATCTGTTTCTGTCTCATAGTCTGATATGCAATCGTTTTCACTCGATATCGCGTACAATCTGTGCACTCCTAATAACGAACAAGGAATTGACCAGCTTATCTTAGTAAAACGAAAGCAATCTACCGGAAGAAATTCCAATGAAGGACAGCCATGAAAGTTCTGTATGGACAAGATTGTGAAATGGACAAAAATCCCAATGAAGGATTTCCATGAAAGTTGTTAATGCACAAGTTTGTCAAATGGAAATAAATTAAGCAACAACCTTTTGATATCTTGGTGCCAAGATTAGATCTTTGAATCACATCATTTTAAATAGTTAATTAGTTATTTCATTCTTTGGACTGCTTGTCAGTAGTTAGGAGACTAATTTGTTTTACTTATTTAAGAGTAACCTGTATTTGATTAGATGAATAACTAGCACAGCCACATAATTGTGGTTGATCAACGTCGAAAGGTTGATAAGATGAAAAGAATCTTTAAAAGAATATATTAAATTTGATTATTGATTAACAAAAAAAATTGTTCTGCTTCATTTATCTCGTATTAATATTTTAATTTCTGTTAATCACTTAAGTGGCAATCAACTAGCTATCAAAGTAATTTTTAAATATGATTTGGTAAATGTAAAAAAGTAAACACATAAATGGATGTTTTTATAATAGCTAGGAAGTTAGTGATTGAAATCACAGCCATTTATTTTGTGTGACTACTAAGAATATTCCGGCCATATTTAATCCTGTCCATAGAAAACTTATTAAGCACTAAACCCCTATTAAATCTACCCATTGTCAATAGGTGTACACCTTTCGACCTAAATATAAGCAATATGTTAGATTCCTTGCTACCAATGGTCTTTCGCCCCCCACCACTTATTTTAAGTGCCCTGGTCGAGTTTCACAATAACTTGGTATACCCTATTTTGGTGGATCATTGAAGTTTCATAATAAGTCGATATAATTTCTTCTCTTCGTTCCTCTTCTTCATTTACGGATACATCATTGTATTCCCACTCAGTATAAGAGCAAGCTCTTTCACTCGAGAAAACGTGTTCCCCCATGTCTTTCAAGTAGACCTACAAATGTCCTTGCTCAAATATGGTGGCCAACTGAGAGACTCTCTCGACTCATGGATCCACATTGTTAATGCTTGTCTCAAACTTTGCCTGGACATAGCTGAAGCTAAGTTTCTGCAACTCACAGAATTCTAGTTAGATGACATGGCCTTCGCATGGTGTAGTGCCACACTGAACTGCACATGTGATCAGTCCAACTTATGAGTGCATTAACACTTGGGACACGTTTGCCCAAGCCCTTTGAAGGTGCTTTTACCCTCCTACGTATATGCAAGATTTGATGTGAAAATGGTTCCAGATTCACCAATATCTAGGCCAACGTATATAGCAGTATATTGTGATTCCATGTGAAAATGGTTCGAGATTCACCATTATCTAGGCCAAAGGATATAGCAGTATATTGTTACATTGAAGATGTACTTATCTTAAGTTAATTATGGTTTTCTATTTGCTATGAAGTGCCCTTGTGTCATAGTGGTAACCTCTATTACGATTTCATACCTGCTCTAGCTATGGAGGGTAAGCTTGATAGTCACCCTTGTTTTCCTTCCTTTCATAATTCTAATTCCGGTAACCATAACCCACCCACCACCTTAAATGCTTTCTCGAAACTATACCTTTACAAGTCAAGTTAGAAGCATTAATGCGATTTCCATAAAATACAATCACATTATATTGCAAATTGTGGAATCTTGAAATCCCAAGACAATACCCAAGCTTCACACATAGATACACCACTTGACTATGAGAGAACCCCCTAACATATCAACATACCTCATTCATTCACTGCATACCTCACTTATCCACAAGGTGCTACTATCTCGTGTTTCCCCTCCATCACCTCCAACCACTACCCACCCCCTATACATTCCCCCTCCTTGGTATATGTTGGGATCTCTAATACTAAAAAATAATATCCTCCTCAATCTCCTCGTTGCCTCCTATCTCATCCATCACTATATTCCTATGCCTTCTCCTCGAATGAAAAGCACTACACCACTCTTTCTCTCCATCCTCCACCTTTTAACATCCCTTTCTTCTCAATAATATCAACATCCATGGAGAATTGACATAATCCATCACTATTACCAACACTTCTACATTCTATAGAAAAACAATTAGACACAACACCAAACATGGTGAACCTAAAAAATATTCAAAACCATAAGCGCAATATGGAATCTCTACCAGCCCTAGGTGAAAACAACATTCACTTTCACTTCAGGGCTTCTGCACATATTGATATTTTAGGTCCTCATATAGCTCACTATGTGGAGCATATAGTGGAATATTTTGATGTAGATAATCATGCTACAATGGACATCCATTCCCATGGAGTGCAACTCAACCCCTGAGCATTAATGAAACTTTCACAATAGGTACCTTCTTTAGCTAAGGCTTTATGCATAGGAATCACATCAAATTTGGAACGGGATACTAATAAATATGCTACTAAAACTTACGCAACAACTCAATATCTCTTAGATACATATACACCAACAATTTTTCAATCACATATAGTACAATGCCTTGTTGTGCTATGGTCTTGTAACATTGATCACTACTTCTTGTCCAAACATGAGCTTGAGGATCCCCCTCTAAATAATTATGGATCATATTGCAACATGTTTCCTACTTCCATTTCACATTATGGAATGAAATTCTCGTGCATTCCTATACTCATCTCACAATATTATATGTGGTAGAGTTCACAAATTGTGTAGTATAATATATTATCTAGTAGTCATTTAATATGTATAACGACATTCCTAAATTAAGAAGAAAGTGAGGATGTTTCCATGTTAAGGAAGGATAAACTAATATGCAACTTGTGAGTGCAACTCCAAGAAAGGCACCCCACTAGTGGAACATCTCGCTCTTGTGCGCATGTATTTTGATTTAATCTTTGAGGACACTTGTGTGCAAGTGATCCGGTTCATTATATGATTGCCTGCTTCACTTATGGATTATGATGGTGAGATTGTGGATTATGATTTTATGTTATGTTATTTATGTATAGACAGGTGCTATTGATTTGTTTCCCCTGAGTGTGTAACACTCTTGATAGATTGAGGATGCCAATGGCATCAATGGACCTCATTAGACTCCAGATTGAGTTATGGAGTGTATTGTATATGGTTTGAGTGTTTATGTTACTACATATGTGACATATGACTGGGTATATTATGATGTTTCTTATGGATCGTTCAAATGTTTTGTTGATGGATGCAAGATGACGATTTCTTTCTAATCAGACTCACATTATGAGTAAAGGGGCCATGCACAACAACCAGAGATATTGAGGGAGAGGTGTGGCAGCAACCCTGCCACAAACTACTAGCACTCTTGTCATGGCTCGAATTGTAAGTTAACGATTACATATTTTGAGATATCCACGATGTCGTGAGGGTAGACTGAGACAATCGTTCACGAAGATTCTAAGGGGCACACAATAAGTAAGGGTCTTTATTCCTTAGAGGCCCTTAGTCTCCCGCAAGGTCGTCTGATGGAGTATCAACTCCGAGGGTTGGACAACCACCAAAATCAGTCAAAAGGCAGGTGACACCCTTGGATCACGTAGTGCGTCTTGAAGGGCACGTCGCATAAATGAAACATGAATAAAGACGAGTGGCACCCTTGGAGCACGCAATGCATCTTGATGGGCACATCACTATTTTTAACATTGGTGAGTCAATGAACCTAGGTATCACCATTGGTATCCATAAGGTTATGTTGCTAGACTTTTCTTGACTGATTTTTCTTGTGGGAGTTTGGATACCCATCTTGAATAGAGAGTTGTAGCTCGACCTTGCGAGGTGAGTTGGGAGCTAGTTTTTATTTAGTTTGTGTGTGTGGCCCCTTTGCGTCCCGGGGGCTCATGGGGAAAAAGAGTACCCCTAGCATTGGTTGGGAGGTACCAGTGAGGTCTCAGCGTTGGCTAGGAGGTACCAAAAATACCGACCATGAGTCTGCGTCTTCCCACAGATCTTCTGCGTGAACAAAGATACCGACCATGAGTTTGCATATTCCTCTAGATATTTCGGATGAATGAAGATATCGACAACGAGTCTGCATATTCCTTTGGATCATCTTATCTCACCTTAGATATATCCAAAATTATTCTTATTTAATATGGCTACCCAATTTTTATTTAATCTTACTCAGTACACGATTGATCACCTGAGACCTCTCCCTCCAAGGGAGGTGGATGTGTACTCGGAGGGATCCAAGGACGCGATCACTGAAGTAAATATTTTAGGGTATTAAAAATATAATAGAGGTTGGTATAGATTTATTATTATTAATAATATGTTTTTATTTATGAAGGATTTTATTTAAGAATATTCTTAGCCCCTTAATGGATTGAATGTCTCTGCGTTGTCTTTATGATTTCTTATTTAATTATGTGTGGATTGAAAGTATCGGCATTTGTCCTTATGTTATCCGATTATTTCGGAGTAGATTATTTGTTGTTGCATTTTTAAACCATTCTCCCAGATTTAGAGTTTACTCATGGCGTTTTGCCCTTGAATCGTCTCGATGTTGGAACCTAAATTCGCCCAGCGTGTAGAGTAAACTGTACGTCCTTTTAATGGTTCTCCATAGTGTAATCTTCCTCTGCGATCTCTTTAAAAATAAATTCGCACATATTTAAACTAAACTAGGTGTATTTTTCCTTTGATGGAATCTGTCCCTCTGTTTTTCCCTTTCATTCTACTCTTAGTAGATCGCTAACTTCTCCAAGATTTTTTTCTTAAAAGGTTTCCCTCCACCATTGCTTACGGTTCAATGAAATTTTGTTACCATCGATTTTCATAACAACACATGTATTTTCCCTTTTAATTCTTGAAACTTGGCTTTCCTTTTTACAATTATCTACTTGATATTACATGCATGACCATCATAGAGTTCTATATATAGAGAGAGTTTTATTTAGTGAAACCAATTCTCTATTGCGTTGGGCCCAAGTTTGTCTAAACCCTACCTTTATGGCGAAGCTACCCCACAACCTCTTCCTTTCTAGTCTAGGATCTTTTCATTTTGTTAGCATTTATTATTATTGTCCATTTTAATTTCTTGTTCAATTTTTGGGGTGATTTTCACAATGGTAGATTAGCGCTAACCGCTTTTTGTACATGAAGAAGATCTTGTAGTCTATATCATTTATATGGTTCAGGTTATTTAAGCTCATTATGTTGTGTGTGTAAATTAAAAAATAGTGGCATAGTACCATTCTATGGAAGGAAATATTTTCATCCATTGTGGCCTTTTATCTTATTTAAAGATATAAAGACAATAGAGACAACTTTTTAGATTTTTCACATTCCAAATTGTCAAATTTATTGGAGATAATACCAAGGTTTCTGAGTTACTTGAGTATCCCTACAATAAAATTGGGTCTCTCTCACATCTTGGGGTTCTTGAAGTTTTTAAAGTGTTTCCATGAGGGTTTCAATGACTTTGCTTCTTTGAAAAATATTTATGTTGATGGATGGAGTATATAGATATCTAACTCCATTGAAAATAAGTCGACTACTCTTGCGCCTATAGATTAATAATGACAAATGATTGATTAATCCTTGATGATCTCTAGCACCATAAAACAAAGGTTGATTACTCTTGCACAATTTATAATGTTGATGTATGATTGATTTAAGTCTGTTTACTCTTGCGTCAATTAGTTGTTGATGTGTAATGATTAAGGGATTATATTTATTTGCGTGCATTGAATGACGTTGATTATGCTTTACACGGTAATTAGAATGCATGCGCACCTTGAAATAATGTTGATTATTGTTGAATCAAATGGTTGATGAATACAACGCAATTGAAGTAAAGTAGATGTATGTTTTGCGCCTTGAAAATGACATAAATTTGATTACATTGCACCTTAACTTATGTGGTTGTATGATTGATTTAGTAATTAAATTCCCTTGCGCAATGGAATTTATGTGATGTGTGATTGGTTATTAGAACATTATTACCTCATTGATTATCATTGATGTTGTTGATATAGCTAGTTGGTTTTTGGATTTGATTGTGTTAGTGGGATGTAGACACCTCCTTGTTCCTCAAAACAATCGTCAGCCCTGAGACCTTAGATGGTCAAAATCAATTGGATGAATCTTGGGCTTAAGCATTTCTTATGTGTCTTGGAGGTACTAACATTGCAGGGTAGGTTGGGCAGGTAGTTTCTCTATGTTATCCTGTGATGAGTTGATCTTGCGTCGCCATTTATGTTACTTGTTGATTTGTGTCATTATCTAATACGGTGATGTGTTAATTATGTGTCGTTACTAATTTTGTTGATGCTTGCGTTATGTTGTTATGGAGTATGATGATGAGTCGCTTGAAATTATTTTACTATGATGTCATTAATTAGGCTCTTCTATGAAATATGTGTTGAAGTTAATTTCCTAATGGTTATTTTGAAAAAAAAAATATGTTTTGTTCTTCGCTTTCATAGTCATAAAGAAGGGGTCATTACAGTTATGCTCATGTCATTGCGATATTAGGTTATGTTTGTGACATTTTGATGTATGAATTTGTATGTCACAGTGAACTATTGGGTTTTGTATGTCACATTCCAATATTGGGTTGTAACCTAGATTGCTACAACATGGTTTTCTCGTTATATTTCAACATTTCTATGGGATCTGTTCATCATATTCTGAAAGGGGGTTATGTTGAATTCCATCAAAATGTGATCATGGTGAAAGGTTATGTTCAAATTTGGGGTGGGGATATGTTCCTTACATTGTGATGTCAAGTTATGTTCATTACATTGTGATGTCCAATTTAATCACATTGCAACATTAGGTTATGTTCTTGACAATGTAATGTTAACACATCGTAAAATGAAATATTTGGCAAAGTTTTAAAAAAAAAAAAAAATTCCCTTTTCACAAACATAAGGATTTTTATTATTGTTATCAATATTTACATTCATTATTTCCTGAAGCATCATATTTATTGTTTCATGAATATTAATTTAAAGAGATTTTCAAAAATATATATGGAAGCTAATATTTATATCAATGGTTTCTTAATGTCATTTAAAAAGAAGTTTTCATGAATAAGTTTTCTTATATATATATATATATATATATATATATATATATATATATATATATATATTAAACAATTATATTAAATTTATTATAATATATTTTTTAACAATTTACCAAATAAATAATTTTGCATAATCATTTTGAGAATAAACATTATTTTTACATTTTTATAATAATTTTTTTTTGTTAAATATTAGTATTATCATATTTTGTGTTAAAAATTGTAAATAGAGAAATGTGTTTCTATCGAATATTTGTCTTAATATTGAGGTTGATAGCTAAACATTGTCGGTGGTTGACTATAGAATATTTATCTTAATAGGAGTTTTTTTTTTTTTTAAATAAAGTAAGATCCTTATATTAATAACTGATTATGTCTATACAATGCCATCTACTGTCCACCTGTTCTGCCACAAACAGGAAAACACAACAATTGGATTTCATCAAAATATTAGAATTTGACTCGTCACAACTTAAACAAAATAATATGAACAAAATATCAGAAATTGGTCTCCATGACCATGTAGCTTGCGTTGTGAGGCAAATATTCTTCCCATATTTGGAGAGGTGACAAAACAAGAAGGAGAGAAAAAAAAAAAATGGAGGTGTTATTCGCTATGCGAGCTTGGGCTGTCATGGACGTTGTAGGCAGGGAAAAAATTATGGCCGCAAGTTGGGTAGTGATTCTACATTGGAGCATCCTCCAAAGCATCGAACATGATATCCATTCTCTAGCCAAAGGATGTGTTGAATGTGGAGCTAGTCATCATGTTTCTGTCATATTTCAAAAATCATTCGGAGGTGCTCATCCGTGAGTCACTTTGGGAACAACACAGGTGTCTCCACCTATGTTTCCTCTCCTGCATTCGTTGAATGGTCCTCCACTTTCCTGCTTGGGGGAATTTGTTCCTCGACAATGCAACTTCCTATGCCAAACACCTAATCCTATGGGTGGATGTTTTTGGGGGGGGGACAATATAATTGAACATAGGACTGCTCTCTTTCGAGGAGGGCACCTCCTCTCTGACTGGGAAGCTACCAGGGATCAAAGGAGGTATGTGAGGGGGTGATGAGGGAATCTGAGTGGGGCCCTGGCTATTATGCCTTGGGCTAGAGGTGTGAATTGTGATGAGAGCTAGCTGGGAGGGGGTGGGTCTCTTGCGCCTAGAGAGGGCACTCTAATACAACGGTCCTCTCAGTATGGTGGATGGATTACAGAGGTTGGCCTGTAGTGGAGAGAGGGATAAGGGTAGAGGGATTGGTGGGGAAAGCTTGCAATGAGAAAGCTCGAGAGAGCCGAGGATCATGAGGATTTGCACAATAAAAATGAGAGAATTTTCCAAGGCATTGTCCTTCATAGTGTATCATGAGTTGATAGGGAGGCTTTCCATGAAATTCAAGGTGATGACATCCCTGGGCCTAGTGCCTAGCATAGTACTCCCATTCTGGCTCACGT
>ML778615.1:560445-683102 GCA_009831015.1 Picea engelmannii
GAGTTATTAAATCCCTTTGTTTCCCCATGCCATATGTCCTTTGGCTATAGCTACTTTTCACCTCATCTGGGTGAGGGAAATCATGGGGGGCTAGCTCCATGCATTGGAGCAACAACTACGAGATGTGGGACTTCATTTTGTCAATGAAAGTGGTCTTCTAAGTAGAGACAACACCTGCATTGGCTAATATGTCCACCACCTTCTTAGTACTTCGTCTTATGTGTGAGGTTATGAGTGTGAGAGAAAGCTACGAAAGAACTTTTAGACCATTGAGGGGGCCTAGGAGAAGCTAGTTGGGGGTCATTTTTTCTGAGTCTTTTCCATTTATGACTTTGGTGGCTAGCTTAATGATTACTCTGGAATCTCCTTCTATGATGAGGCACGTGATATTGTGGTCAATTTCCATTTGGATTCCTTTGATAAGACCCCATATTTCTGTTGAATTATTGGTGGCATACCCCAGATTTTTTTCCATCAGAAATTGAATTTGGCTTGTGTTGTTCCGTATGACTTTTCCATATCGAGAGTTTCCTGGATTTCCCTTAGAGGCACTATCGAAATTGACTTTGTGAAATCCATATGGGGGTGGGAGAGATGCACAGGGACTAGAAGTCATTTCTTTCAGAGGAATCTGCAGGGGGCTGAGGTGAGGGTCAGGGAGAAGCCCGGTGAATTTACGACAGATATCTTTCTTGGATCGGTGGGAAAATATTCTTGGGTCCAATTGTGGAGTTGGAGGGTTTCCTTAAGGTGATTGAGGATAGTGGTCCATTAGAGAGGGGGAGGGGAGGCTTGAGAGTGGAATATTCACATGTTCCTCTCTTTCCACAATTTCCATATGATGAAGCTTGGTAGGAGTTTTCAAGTTATTTTTAGGATAGGGATTTTATAGGATATGGGCCCCCAATTTCTGATTGTGTTGATGATGTTGTTACTCTTTCTAGTTCTTCTCGTGTTCTAGGCAACCTCGCTCCAGATTACCTCACTAAATGGGAAGTGATTTAGGAGGTGCTCCATGGTTTCTTCACGATGGTGGTAGAGGTAAAAAAATGAGGGGCCTATGAAGCCCAATCTTCTGAGATTGTCCCAATTTAATATTTGATTTTGAACTAGAAGCCAGAGAAAGCTGGATATTTTTGGCCAAAAATTTGATTTCCATGCTATTGCCCATATATATTGTTTTTTAATGTTTTGGAAGTTTTTTTGGAGAATGTATCCTTCTTTGAGTGTGAATTTTCCATGTGGGGTGTAACTCCATTGGAGAATGCTTGGGTCTGTGCTTATACAAATTCTCCTTTGATATGTCATTTTTTTACAATGTTGTAAGTCACATTCTACTATGGTGTGGAGATCATGTGAAGTCATTTTCCAACTGTGCCAAGGAGGATTGCTATAGGTGTTTAACCATACTTCTTCCAATTTAAGGGAGGTTAGATATTGAATGTGATCTTCATAGGATCTTAGGTTGTATTCATTTTTTAGGGGTGGCAGTTGCTGCTAGGAATCCGTCCAGAATAATGCACTATGTCCATTGCAAATTTCCTAGAAAGCATGTTCCTGTATTAGTGGGCTATTTTTCCAGGAAGCGTTCTAGATGTTGGAGCCTATAGTTTTGTCCTACAACCATATAAGAGGAGCCTGAGTTGCGTTCGGGGCATACTTGTGTTTCCACAATTTTTCCCAAAGCTTGGACGTAGTTTTGAGCCAGCACCACCATATACTTGATCCCATGGTATTGTTTAACTTTCCTGGATCTTAGAGACCCAAACCTCCTAGAGATTTGGGCTTGCATATTTTGTTTGAGCTAATAAGTGCCCATTTTTTGGGGGGGGTTGTGACCATGCCAAAGAAAATTTATTTGCATGTTTCTTATTCTTTTTATGACCAATTATGGTGCGGCTAGGGTCAAAAAGAGGTAGGAATAAATAGCTTGTAGTAATGATTTCGAAAGAATGAGCCCAACTGGTAGATTGAGGGATCAAAAGGTCCATTTCCTTAGGATATTGGAGATTGAAAGGAGAAGAGAGTCTCATGAAATGTTTCTGTCAGTTGAGTCTGAAAGAGGAATTCCCAGGTACTAAGAGGGAAAGTAGGAGATGGGTATGTTCATCAGTTGTGAGATGTGATGTTGGATGGCCTCTGGCGTATTGAATAAGAAGAGATGAGATTTGTCTAGATTAAAGGTGGTTCCAGAGGCTTGACTGAAGTAATTGAGAATAGATCTTATTTTTTTGGATTCTTGAGTAGTGGGGGTGTTCAAAAGAATTGTGTCATCTAAAAATTGGATATGTGAGGATGTTGGTTGTAGCCCATGTAGATGGAGGCCTTGTAGTGAGCCATTTTGAATGGAAGCCTTGATGTAGTGGCCCAAGCACTCTACCATTATGAAAAATAAAAAGGGGGAGAGTGGGTCACCTTGTCTTATGCCTCTTTTGGGGGAGAAGGGTTGAGAGGGTACTCCATTGATAAAAATTGAGAATAAGGAAGAGTGGATGATATTCATTATCCAGGAGATCTAGTATTTGATGAATCCAAAATAACTCAAAAGGGCTTTCATATAATGGCAACTTAATTTGTCAAAAGCCTTTGAGAGATCCATTTTTAGTAGCATACCTGGGGTGTGAGTGCTTTTGAGCGAGTGGATGATTTTGTGGACTAAAATGACATTGTCCATGGTTTTCCTTCCTTCAACATACCCTAATTGCTCCTTTGAGATGATGAAGAGAAGAATGGGTTTGAGTCTCAATGCAATGAATTTGGCAATGATTTTGTAAACCACGTTGCATAACGCTATTGGTCGGAAGTTCTTCAGACTAGTAACCCTCTCTTCCTTTGGAATTATGGTGAGAAATGTGGTGTTTATCATTGGGAGGAATTTTCCCAAGGTGCGTGATTCCTCAACTAGTTGTCACACCTCTTCCCTTAGCATTGGCCAACAGTAGTGGAAGAAGTGTGTAGCGAAGCCATCTAGGCCTAGATCTTTTCCCTTGGGTAGATTCTATACTTATTGATCCAGTTTTGATTGAGTTATGGGTCTCATGACAACATCATTCTGTTCTGCAGAGATAAGGGATGGAATGTTTTGAGTAACCCGATCTATTGTTGGAGTGAGATCCATAGAAGGTTCTGAAAGAAGATCCTTGTAGAATTATGTCAGCTCGTTCGTTATTTCCTTATGGGTTAACAAGGTGTTACCATGATCATCTTCTAGCTTTGTAATGTGGTTGATGAAGCGTCTATGGATCATGGAGTGGTGGAAGAATTTGGAGTTTTTCTCCCCTTCCTTGAGCCATTGAACGTGATATTTCTATCTCCATAGGATTTCCTCCTACTTGTATTGTTCTTCTAGTTTCCTTTTGGATGGTGTTCTCCTCTTTTTGTTGGGTAACCATGTAGCCTGTTTGAATGAATCGATCCTGAAGGTCTTCTAGTTTTCATTCAAGTTCTTTTCTCTCTTGAAATATGTTACCAAAGACATCTTTGTTCCATTGGTGTACCTGGTGTTTGAAGTCTTTTAACCTTTGTTGGAAGGAAAACATTTTGGTCCCCTATTGGATCTCTGCATTAATACACTAAGTGTGGGTTAGCTCCTAGAAATTTGGGTGGGTTAACAAGAATTTCTCAAACCTAGAGAGTTTGAATTTGGAAGTGGCTATTGTGTTTATCTAGAGCTGAACTAGCCAGTGATTCGAGCCTAATTTTGGAATTATGTTGGATTCTACCATTGGTTCTTAGAGCATAAGGGTTTCTTAGATTAAGAATCGATCTAGCCTACATGATATTTGTTGAGGTCTTTATCATCTATTGGTCCAGGTAAAGTTTGCATTGCCTGTTTCTATGTCGACAAGGTTCATTCAGTCTATTAGTTCCTGGAATTTTATGTTGTCTTGTTCCAAGAGTTTCTTTCATCCTCTTTTTTACTCAAGAGTAAGGATCATGTTGATATATCCTCTAAATATCCATTGCTTATGTTCAGCAAGAGATCCTAGATAAGACAAAATTTTGAGGAAGAGGTCCTTGTCCAAGAAGTTTTCACGGCCATAAGTATTGGTAATCAAACTGTATTTGTCCGAGCCAATAACTCAGTGATGAGCAATGATTGTGCTTGGTGTAGAGAGGGATTGATCCATAATCACTGTAGAAGGTTTCCAATGTATAACTAGTCCCACTACCACACCATTCGAATCCAAATGAAAAACATTGCAGTGTCGCCAACATTTTTTGAGTAAATCCTCGATGATTTTCCCCACACACTTTGTTCCTTGTAACAAGAGAATGTATGGGTCTTTAGTTTTTACACAGTTTTGGATAATCCTCTCTTTGGATCTCCCATTTAGAAATCTGATGTTCAAGGTTATGATTTCATTATAAACAATTGGGTGGGTGGGAAAAGGAGCTCTCTGAGAGTCATTGTATCAGCCTCGAATTGATCATGTAGTTCCCTGCCTCTTTTATTAGTTGGTGCACTGATTTTTTCCCTTGTCTTTTGTTTTTCTTTCCCGATATTTTGGGGATATGGGTTTGGATATACACTAATGTCGAGTCTAGAGGTAGCTCCCGTTGTGGAGACAAGAAATAACTTGTGAACTTTCCTGAGATGATCTTCCAGTATTGTTTTTAGGTCCTTCTTGTTGAGAGCTTATTCTATCTTTTCTAGGTCAATGTCATCAAGATATTTATCGTCCATTTCCATTACAATATCTTCTTCCATTTCTATTCCTTTCCATAGATTTGAGGGTGCATGTGAATCTGGGATGTTGTTGTGTACTCAGATTTCCTACTGATGTTTCTTTTATTTTCTTTTTTTGTTTCCTTGATCTCTTGCTTGATGGGGGTTTTTAATCTCTGGAATCTAGTTGAGGGATTTGAAAGAGTTGGTGTTTGAGTTCCTTCATCCACCATTACTGTTGGGTTTATTTTGTGCTTGTATTTTGCAGTTTTGAACCTATGTGAACCTGTCCTTTGATTTCTCCTCAACATCTGGTTTGGTTATAGCATTGAGAGGGAAATATCTGGGGAGATGCCCATGTTCATGGAATTTCTGGAAACAAAATGGGATATTTGGATAATATGTGGTTTGGGCCCACTCCTCATCCTGATATTCCAAGGTTACTGAACCAGGTAGAGCTTTTGAGATATTCATATAAACACATATTCTTGCATAAGATGTGTATTTTCTTTGCCTGGTTACCTCTGAGGACTTGACATGTTTTCCAAGTGTTTTGTTGAGTATGTTGACAATACCCATTAAAAATTCTCATAACCAAAAACATTAAGGCATGGAATAGAGATGAAACCCTACTAGGGCATAAGAAAATTCTTCCTTTTCGGGGCAAAAGTGGTCCATCTAGAAGCAGAAGTACATACCCGTTGAGTTGTATAAGTATGGTCCACTTTCGATGATGTGGTCCTTGTCTTCCAAGTTGTATAAATTTACTATGAAGAACCCTTTTGAGGTTAGATGGAGCTCATCATCTCCTTTAAGAGTCCACTATGTCTTGAATCTTAATAAGAGGCTAACAACTAAGAGTTGTCAGTTTATATGGAAAATCATTTTAAACTGAGACTAAGGAATTTTATTTGGGATTGGAGGCATAATGCAAGTTTTATGGGAAACTAAATAAAGAAATGTTCATCTATATGATGAGAGCCAGTGGTTAAATTTGACGGGTATTTACCAGTTTTTTCCATTTTTAATCATCAATTACAAGAAAATTTTAAATTTACATGTCATTAATGACATTCCCGTAATATATATATATATATATATATATATATATATATATATATATATATATATATATATATATATATATATATATATATATATATATATATTTATATTTATATATATATTATAATGCAAAATACAATACAATAACAATATATATTATAATAATATATTATATAATAACAATATATAGTATAATATATAATATAATATAATAATAATTTCTTAAAATTGAAATGTGATTTTTGTGTAAAAGTTAAAACATACATTACACAAGTTATGAATTCTATAGAAAAGGCCATGCATAGTATAGGTTACAAATTCTAGAGAAGATGGAGGTTACAACTTGCATAATTTACAAATATGATAACACATGTTCTGCATGTGTGCAGATAGTCACAACTTACAAGACAAGGGGATTCTTTGGAAATTGGACCTTATCACATCCTACAGGTTGAAAAGTGAAAATTTAGAGGGAAGAAAATATCAAGGATTCAGAAACACTACACAAAAATGGCAGGTAACTGTCCAGAGAGGTAAGGCTCATTAATATTAAATTGGAGTTGCAATGATGGAAATTGTATGCATTTGAATGAAGCTAGAAAACACTTTCTCTCACACTGGTTTTCTCATTATATTTGATTTTTGAGAATCCACATTAAACACCTTCACTCTTTTGTTTTTAATGTCTTCCTGAATCTTGATAATAAGAATAAACATGGTTGAGGAAGGCCTCTCACAAGATATATTTCATTTTATTTTGGAAAATATTAGTAGTTTCTATTTAAAAAAAAAAATTCAAAATAATTGAGTAATATTTATTATTTCATTATATATATATATATATATATATATAGTAAATAAAAGTGCATTATATTAATATTCACATATTTACGTGTCAATACAATAACAAGAGGCTACCACCTACCCCACCATAGAAGGAAAACCAGGACAAGTGGCCACCTGATTCAAGTGTATCTGAGACTGTAACTGAAATTGTTTCTGACGGAAAAGATCAGAATGTTCTACTGTGAAGTGGCTATGGATGACTACCTTACACATCTTTACAAAGAATTTTAATTCTCCACAAAATTTACTAAAGAAAAAAGAAACCGTAAAACCTGAGAGAGCTAGCTTAGACTCGGTCATCCCTTAGCACTGTAGGCTGGGAAAAAGAATTGTCCATAGGTTCGACATCATTTGTTAGAAGGAGAAGTAGTCATCGCTTCCATCAAGAGGTCCGAGATTTGTCCCAAGAAGTTCTGTATATGGGCATGTTCATCCATTTTTTGTCGCATCCTGAAGATGAGCTAAAGGTGTTTCTCTGCAAATTGAATTGGGGTTTCCAGAGGTGGTTCCTGCATCATGTCTATGTCCATTTCTTCTTATGCATCCATTGCTTCAGATATGTCCCATGCATCCGCTATGTCCAATGTGTCTCGATCTGTGTCCACCCCTTCCATTTCTTTCAAGGGAGCGACCACTTTCCATCTGGGGGGAATCTCTTCCTCCACCATGCAGGAACCAGTTCCATAGAAATGATATAGAGAGTGGGCTCTTGGAGGGTCAATTACAGGGCTACAGTCGAGCGGAGGGGAAGAATTCCAAGGAGGGGGTTTTTCTTCCATGGAAGGGCCACTACCAAGGTCATTGGTGGGAATGGGGGTGGGGGGTTGGCTTTGCTAAGGCCTGAGATGACTAGAGATAATGAAGACGAGAAAGGAGGGGGGGAGATGATTGTGTCTACTGAAGGAGATATAATACAGTGGGCCTCTCTCGTAATTTCCTCTCTCCCTAGGAATGTTGCGAGCCTTGATGAATGAATCTAGAGAAGGTGTGGAGAGGCATAAAGAAAACTGGATGTGGAATATCCAGACAAGGTCTAGGAGAAGAAGGGGAAAATGACAAGGAGGAATGAGAGAATGATCTGACATCCCAACTTTCATAAAACCTTTCGATTTAACATGGGTGGGATCCATGAAGGTCGAGGTGACTGCAAGCCCGGTTCATGTATACCCAACCTTGTTCACACATGGCTCCCTTAATTCTCCTTGGAGTGCCTAGTGCACCTCCATTGAGTCACAGTGAATGTAGTTCATTCGAACTGGGGGGATGGGAGGTGGGCATCAAGGATTAATATCTCCCTACGCTACCTGGCTCCCACTTCCATCCACTTGTTACCCAATCCAAGGGATTATTTCATTATATATTAATAACTATAATTATTTCAAATTTTGCAATCCAAAACTTTTATTATTATTTTTACAACAACCATTCCTAACTACTTTTTTCTTTTTCCTGTACGATGTAGCTATCTTAGCATCATTTCATGCATACTACTTAGTGTTAGGTAGATTTTTTGTGTACATTGATTTCTTTTTTTGTAGTGATTTCAATATCTTATCTGGTGATTTTCAAAATTGAAACTTGTGAAAGGTGCTATATCAAGGTAATATGTTAATATTTTTTGTTTATGTTTTTAATGGTTTTGTATTCCATGTGAAACAAATTGATGATGTTATGTTAAATGCAATTTAATATTAATGTTATATTGTTCCTAGGAAGCTTTCGTATTTACAATAAAAATGAACAAAAACACATATGACACATACTATTTAAATGACTGCAAAAAATAAAAATAAAACTTAAGGGGAAGGGAAATTTTAAGTTTTAAGAAGAAACCCATCATATAAAATTTACTTGACATGTAGGAGTGCCCGTCAAATTTATACCCTAGTGGGAACACTTCATGAAAATTTGATAATTGGAATAGAAGCAATAAAATTATGTCTGCATGGTTTAAGGAATAATTTGATAACATTATCATGAGTCTAGGTTTCCAGTAAACAATGTCATCCTCTTGAAATCACACTGGTGACCTTTGTCGATAGAAATTAATTAAAATATAGAAAAATGGAAATAATCAGATGAGAGAAATCGAATAAGGTAAGAGTTGGAAAATAGAAAAATTGGGCCACCAAATAGGGCACCCATATCCCTTCGCATAGTTGTTTCTATTGTAAACTTCCCTTGCTAGTCCACCTAAGCAAGGAAACTTCTAATAAATAATTAGAATTAATTTTTTGTCAGGTATTTAACTAAATAAAAAGAGAAACAACACTTGTTAGTCATAAATGAAGCAACACGTTTCCTGATAAAAAGGGTGTCTTCTTGCTAAAAATACAATAAATGGTCATTTACTTATCAAAACCAATATTGTTATCTTTCATTCTGTGCATATTTTGTATTGTACAACATTTTAATATTATGCTAGTCTATTTTCTTGTTGCATTTTAAATTTTGCATATAAAATTGCAGATCACTTGGTATCAGAGCCTCGATCGAAGCAGGATTTTTCTCAACCACAAAATTCAAAAGAGAGGCCATCCAACGTTTTTTTTTGCTTAAATACAAACATCCTTCTCAGGAATTCTAGTGTGCCCTCTTTAGGACCTCAAACACGTTCATCTTTCATCATTCTCCAACATCGAATGACAAATCGACATCCGTGGTGAAAGAAAACTATGTCTGCATGAAGAGATCCATATAAAAAGGATTTTGCATCAAATTCCACATCTCCAATTCAATATTTAATTATGGCTATCCAGGAGATACTCTGCAACAACGCAGATCTCCAACACCCATGGATCTCAATACGTGCTTCCAATTACTAAAATTTTTAGGACAAATGAATGGAGAGAATGTCAACTCTTGGCTTCCTAGTATTTCCACATACTTCTATACATGTCCTGAGATGAAGAAAGACATGAAGCTTCGGATCGTCAGTCTACAACTCGAGGGAATTTCCCAGAAATGGTGGGACACTCAGCTAGATACTTATTCTTGGTTCATGGATAGAGACAACCTAATACATATTCACCACACCTTATGACATGGAATGGATTATCCCAAGCTCTCAGAGAGTGCTTTTACACACCAGGATATTGTGATAACCTTCTTACCATATGTTTGCAGCTCCAATAACTAGCCAATTAATCCTTACATGGATACATCGACATCTTCTGCAAACTTCACATCCAACTCTACCTCACCGATTTGGAAGAGATATTGATTTTCAAGTTTAGTTTTGTCTTATTGCTAAGAATCCATCATGAAGTTTATTTGTTTGAGAGGTCTTCCTTGGACAAGGCCTTTCTTCGAGCCTTGGTTTTTGAGAATAATGTGGCTCCTCAAATCCACTCACCCCAAGCCAGATATGACCCTTCTACTTCTATCCCTTCTCAATTTACCCGCACCACCATGTCCACACCTTGAAAGATGCATTGGTGTAGCTTCCACAAGACTAACTTGCATTCTTTTTCCGACTATTGGGAACTTCATAAACTTGACCCCACCAATTTGTTTTTTCCATAAGTCTCTCATTCTAATTCCCCTAACCATTCTGAAGTCATTTCTCTCACAAATCCTAAGAATTTGACTCATATCTAATTTTAATGACCACTAACTAGCACGACACATCTCATGTTCCCCTGTTTACCCACAATTGCCAAATTATGCATGAATTGGCTATTGTCATCCTAGACAATGGAAGCCAAAAAAACTTATTTCCCATAACTTGTTCCATCACCTACAACTTCCAACTACTGCACACCCTAAACCATATCATCTTCGATGGGTACAAAAGAAATCCCCATCCCCAACTATCTCCCGGTGATGTGTGGTGACCTTCTCTATTGGCCCTTTCTAAGATATTCTGGTGTGTGATGTTTCTCTTTTAGATTGTTCTTAAATGTTACTTGGACTCCCCTACCAACAAGACCATAACATTCTTTATCATGCTAAATTCCATAAATACCACCTGCAACATGCATGACGCACCTATGTTCTCACCTTTTCTACCCCTCAATCCACACAACCTTTTACTAGAAACGAAACCATTAAACAAGTAAGTTTGAACAAATATGTTTCCTTGTGTTTGGTTCACCTCATTAAACTAGACCATCTAACTAACCCAACACCTTAGGATAGGGCTCCCCAACTCTTAGAAATTTCCAATTTCTTTCTCTAACTCACAAGACTACCCCCATCTTTCTCTATTGAGAACACCATTGATCTCATTTCAGAAGCCTCTTTTCCCAATGCCCCTTCATACTACCTCACTCCCCAAGAGACCGATGTGATAATACGCTAACCTGACCAACTTTTGAATTCAGGCGCTACTCCACCTCCATCTTTGCCTTTTACATTTCCAACTATTCTTATTCCAAAATAGTTTCATGCTCCAGTAGTCTCCACCATCAGGTTATGTACTACAACACAAATGCTAGCATATTATAACACTTTTCCTAGGAGTTCCTCTTTTTCTAAACATAATTCTTACAAATATATTATAGAGGGACAAAATCATTTTCAAAGTAATCCCTTCTTAGTTGGAGCAATTAATCAAACAAGGTAAATTGGACACACCCATCATTCTTCCATGGAGCTTGTATTTATGGGAAATGTTGAGATATATAATGAAGTGTTGTCTCATCAGTATCGAGTGAGATTTCCACATCACCAACAAGAACACTAAATACATTGTTATACCCATACTTTCTCTCAGCACCACCTTCAGGTATTCAATGCATTACCAACTACACTAGATTGTGCACAACAAAGGCCTCAAAAAATTCACAAGCCATTGTTCTTTCACCCGGAAGTTCGTGTGTGGCTCTTGTGGGACAAGCATGATTCAGAGAAAAAAATCATCAGTTACACACACTAAGATATGATCCTAACATTGTTCAAGAAAGAATTGGAGAGAATGCATTGAAAATGTCCTCATGTGTTGGCAGAAGCCAAGACGCTTCCAGATCTAAACACGAAGGAATTGGGCCACCAAATAAGGCTCCCATATCCCTTAACATAGTTGTTTCTATTGTAAACTTTCCTTGCTAGTCTAGCTGAGAAGGGAAAATTCTAATAAATAATTATCATTATTTTTTCATCTGACAATTAGCTAAATAAAAAATGAAACAACACTTATGAGTCAGAAACAAAGCAACAAGTTTCTTGTTGTTGTTGTAACAAAAAAACACCTAGTCTAATAAAAAGGGTGTCTTCTTGCTGAAAATACAATAGATGGTCATTTACTTCTCAATTCCAATATTGTTCTCTTTTATTCTCTGTGTATTTTGTATTGTAAAATGTTTTGTTATTGTGTTGGTCTATTTTCTTATTGCATTTTAATTTTTGCATATAAAATTGTGCATAAAAAATGACGACAATCAGATGAGTCACATTGAATAACCTAAGAATTTTCTATGTGACAATGGCATGATTCAAAGGTTTTATTGAAAGACAACATTCTTTCATGCTCTTTGTAAACGATATAAAAAAACAAAGTGTATTATTTCCTTTGTATTTGAGTTACTGAAATATTAGGATTAAGAATTTAAAATTCATAATTGAAAAACAAAAGAAAATAATGTGTTATTGTGTGTACCATTTAATAAGTATTTATTAAATTAATACGAGTAAGAAAAATTGTATAAATACAAAATACAAAGTCAAAGTGTGTTCAGAGTAGATGAACAAAATTATATGCAATAATATGTTTTCTCCCAAGCATGGAATAATAAGTTAAAAAGATAAGATTGAAAAAGGGATGAATCTAATTCTAGTTCGAGTGGCATAATATAGTGTTCATACCCATTAGACCATCAAAAGTAAAGATCCAAAGGTTTTATTTAATTTCCGTGGATCTTTTATTCACACACCTTATTGAAATGAACATAATATGTGTAAAAATTTAAAAAGCGCATATATTACTATACAAACCTAAAAGTTCTAACATTTACGTTGTGAATATTATTAGTCTCTGTCGTAGGAAAAGAGGGACTATAGTGATCAATAAATCATTGACCTGGTATTAAATTGTGCATTGACCACAAATATTTTCATATTATCTATTGTTGGAAAAAGGGAAGTGAAAACATCGATTTTTATATAATAGAAAGTACCATGTTTGTCAAGATCTGATTGGACAACAGATTGGAGGTATTATTGCCGGCTTTGCTATTCCCAATGTTATATTTGTTGGCATATCCAAAGTATTTGAATCGTATATGGTATTTTTGAATCATATATTTTCTTATTCATTGGTCGAAGGTGGATTAATGCTAACATTAGTTCGAATGTTTCCTTAAGCATTTTTTGCTAGCTTGAATACATTGTCTACCATATTAGTATGTTTGATTTTTGATTTATTGTTGCGTTCTTCGAGAAAAGAGGCTTGCCACACTGCATTTTTTATTAAATGTTGGAACAGGGATAGGCCCTTGGATGGTCCTGATAGTCTTAAGTGTTTACCTAACAACTCTAGCAATCTTAAATTTTTATTGTACAAGTGTGTTGGAAAACAATTTTGTTCCATTTTTTTGATGGTAGTCGGACATCTTTCGTCGATTTTTATATAATAAAAAGTACCATGTTTATCAAGATGCGATTAAACAATGGATTGGAGGTCTTTTTTTCCGGCTTTGCTATTCCCAATGTTATATATGTTGGCATATCTAAAGTATTCCACTATATATGGTCTTTTAGAATCATATATTTTCTTATGCAATGGTCGAAGGTGGATTAATGCTAACATTAGTTCAAATGTTTCCTTTAGCAATTCCTAGTAGCTAAAATACATTGTCTACCATATTATCATGTTTGGTTTTTGTTTTATTGTTGCGGGTTTTGAGAGAACAGATTTTTCACGCTGCATTTTTTCTTAAATGTTTGTACAGAGCTAGGCCCTTAGGTGGTCCTGACAGTCTTAAGTGTTTACCTAACAAGTTAAATGTTTATTGTGAAAATGTGTTGGGATACAGTTCTGTTTCATTTTTTTTATGCTCTTCATCGTTGCTTTAGTGGTCAATGCTTTTTCACTACTTGGTTCCATGATTGTTGTTCTTGTTTGATTCAACTTTGCAAAGTTGAGGCTCAACAGATGCAGTTGGACATCTTTGTGGTTGTTCATTGTTTTCTTGTATTTCAAATTTGCAAGCTGTTGGACCTATTATTGTTCTTTCTAGTTTTCGAGGTTGGCCTCTTGTCATCCCTCGTTGATGGGTAAGTTTCCCTGTTGTTGTTTTTCAATGGTGGGGGTCCTTGCCTCCAAATTCTATTGCAAATCATCTTTGTATGTGCTCTTAATTTATGTTCCTGGAAACCATGCATCTTCATATGCCAACTATGACGTTTATAGTTGTTTGGAAAATTACAATGCCAAGGGGTTCTCGAAAAGTAGTTCGAAGCTATTAGAAGAGGGAACCATCGGTCAGAGTGTAGACGTAGGGAAATCTTTTATTCTGTGGGTCTGAAACATGCGCCCACCTGTTGTCTTTCTGCCCAGTAAATTTATGGTGTTATTTATTTGCGTTGTTTCTTCTGTTTGGTACCTAGTTTTGGGCTTGTAGTTTTCCTATTTTGCTTTCCTTTTTTTTGGGGGGGGGGTTGTATTATTTTTTTTTTCCCCTCTTCTCTATTTTAAGATAAAGTGAAAGTATCTAACAAACAAATTCAAAATCAGAGTTGAGAAGATCGAAGAAGTAATAGATGTTGAGTCGTATGAAATATATATACAATCCATTATACATGGCAACATTGACGTGGCTTTGCATAGCAATGGCCTCTTTAGATTGGATGCATTCGTGTATACTACAATGGATTGTCTTTTCGATACATTAGAGGTTCTTCCACATTTTCGGTATTTGTCAACTGAGTTGTGCAATGGATTGATAGATTATTTCTTGGCTTGTTTAAAAAATGGCGACCCAGATGCATTGAACTCCTATGAATACGAATTGGAATCTGATTTTCTTCGGCAGTTGCACAGAATACATGATGTCACTACGTATTTTTCAAAGATGAAGTTTTTTGCATCTCCATATCTACCTGCACATGAGAGGGGACTTTCGGGACACACATTTTGTATGCAGTGGACATTTAACTGGCTCAATATATCGGCTGGAATATGGTCATTGACAAGAAAAAGAAGATATCTATTATTCAACAAAGATGCCTCTCACAATCCATATTGCATCTTGTTCCATGAATCCAATGGTATCATTGGTCATTATGAACCACTCCTGTACAGAAAAATGTCCATATGCAATGTTGAAGTACCTCATATTTACTTGTCCCTCTTTTGCAAAGACCTTGAATCACAGTGGGAACGGATTATGCATCGCATAGATTGCCATGGTTTACAGCTGGAAAAAAATGTTGTGTCTAACTTTGGAGATAGTCTGTTTACTGCAATTTGTTGTTTGGTAGCAGTGAAGTTTAATGTGCAGTCGTTGTGGCTTTACACCATGCATTCCTTTTGCAATGCAATTGTAGGTGGCAACTAACAGGCTTTTAGGTGCTTGCATCAACACCTTTTGCCATATCTCCTGGAAAATATGCCGGTAGTTTGAACTTGGTAGGAATACCTTGTAAACATGGTTCTTCCATATGGAAAAGGGAATGTGAAGGGTTGCAAATTCTATTTCCAATGGTTGTTTATGATATTCAGAGTAAATATCCAGGTCTGGTCGACATTGCTAGATGGCACTTTCCATTCCTGGTTTATTGATTCAAATTACGATCGAAGTTCGAACATTTGACATACTCTCGTTGAAAATAGATACAACACATATCCATTATGAACCTTTGCTTCGACATATCCGTGGTTCAAGGTTGGATGTCCATGCCACCCAAACCACATCAAATCTGCATACGCGTGACATCCTTTTTAGTGAGAATGAAACTCTTTCCCTGTGTGATATCGCCATAGAGGGCTTGAACAAAAAAATGATGCATGAAATTCATGACATTTGTGATGAGCCCATACAACGCTTAAAAAAAAAACGTAGAGTAATTTATCATAACTTGAAAAAAACTATGCGTCAAATTCGTCCCAGTTGTGATGAGGACACATAAGCCTTGAACAAAAAACATAGACTAAGTTATCAACACCTAGGTCAGATATAAATTCATCCCAATTGCCATCATCTCATTGTGCCCTTGGGAAAGAAATGTAGAGTAAGTTACCACAACTTGAAAAAGGTCATGTGCGAGAGAAAGAAATACATTGCCACACTTCCTATTATAGAGTAAGCTACATATCACAATCTAAAGAAACTTGTATGTGCATAAAACAACAAAAACCTGTGCGGTCACATATCCCATAATGGTCATGCAATTGTCACATTTCGTGCACTAGCACCAACACCATGGACTACTTGCAATGAAAACTAGGAAATAGTTTCTACCCATACTTCCCTGCGAAAGAAAAATGTAAGATAGACGTACACGAAAGGAATTAAAGATACTCCTTCCATTGCATGTGCAATTTGTGAGCAACTGAATTTCTCAAAAAACAACAAGTCTTTCACAACTACTTTGGAAGCAAAATACCTCCAGTTGACAGTGCACGACAAAGCATTTTCCAGTGGGAAAAATTGTCTTCCATGCAAACAGTCGCTTGAACATGGAAAACTGCCACAATTTGCAACCCCTAGCCAAATAAGATGTAATGCACCACTACCATATGTAAGTGCGCTTATGGAACTTGAGGAGAGACTTGTCTCTCTTCGAATTGCATTTTCTAAAATCATGCCTTGGGGCTATAAATGGCCTCAGATGGTATTAACATGATCAATTATTAATGTGCCTATTCAACTAAATGTTGTGCAACGAGACTTTCCACAATTCATTAAGAATACAGTGACAATTGTCGTGGCTCTAAAAATATGCTTGTGATACAAAAATGCCTATCAGACAAGCAAAGTGAATGTGCATGTTGTTATGAAAGCATTAAAGTAATTATGTTTGAGGGCCCTGTATAAAGAGTAGAACATTTGTATAAATGACAACTAGAACAATGTTCTTGCAGAAGAGGATGGCAACTCTACAGAGACATTCTAAAATCCTAGTGAATTTGAGACGACCAATGAATCAGAGAATTAAATGCCTATTGAGACATTGGTGCATGGATTCATTGATTCACGGTATATTCGTGATTTGCAAGAAAAGATTGTTGAAATTGCATCTATTGAGGGGCAACGTCCACTTGGAATATTCAAGGACAAATTCGTCCAGGAAATGAACTTTCCAACACTCTTCTATGGAGATGCACGTGGCAATAATATCACAAAATGATTTGGTTATCATAAAATAGTCCGATGGGAGCTGCTACATTCAAACGGTTGCTTAACAAAAAAAAAATTCAAAACAATGTGCATAGTAATAGAGAAAGTTCTCTCCTGCATGTGGGTCCGAATAAGAAAAAGCCAGTTACAAGGAAGAAAGTTGTTGGCCAAGGATGTGAAGTACAAAGTAAACTACTAGCGGCAGTTCCAAAACAGTTCTGTACATATGCACTAAACATCTTCATCCCCGAGGTCCATAAATTTTTAGTCCATCATAGATTTGATAGTTATGCCAAGCTTCCGGTGCAGAAAAGGGAAAAAGAATTGAATGGGAGGTAGACCAGCCCGAAATTTAGGGTGAAAACATTGATCCTGAGGCTGATCTGGATTGCATATTCTACAACCTTGATCAGCCCAGAGACCCAATTCAACATTGTGTACCAATGGACATAGTTGATACCAAATTTTTTTACGAAGATGAATCCTTCGTATTCTAGAGTGTTTTTTTTTTAAAGCGAATAAAAGAAAAATAATTATTGGAAAAAATTATGTCAAAAATAAGAAAATAAAACATCGTTCAGAACATGACCTTGCCAATATGTACGGATCAAAAATATCTCAACTTCACATGGAAACCAGAGATGCTCTTCATGAATCCGTTCAGTTCATTGAGGTTGAGAATGCCAAACTAAAGGACCGAATTAAGGAATTAGAGGAAGCTTTGTTTCCTATGCCATTGCTCGGAAGTCCTTTGGCAATAGCCATAAACTTCAACTCCCTGCACCCCTGCAACAAATCTAAAAGGCTCCCCCAACTTCCTGGCATCCTGTAGAAGATATGTGGAGAAAAATATCAACAAAAGAATGGAATTGATTACTAAGGCCTAGGAAACATCACAAAATATGGATTCGGTGGGAAGAAAGGCACATAACTTGGTCCAACTTCTGCAGACACATTTAAAAAATGAAGAAACTTTCTATTTGAACACAATCATTCGTTTTGCCTTTCATGTCAATAACATGCCAGAAACGATAAGAAGACAACGTGGTATCCCATCCACAAAACAACTCATTCAATTAGAAGCATGCTAGAAAGAAGAGGTGAAGCACTTGTATCTCATCGTCCAGACATGTGAACAAACAATATAAAAGAAATAAACATTAGTCACAAAAATAGCCAAAATAGACTTAGTCAGAAGGACAAACAACTTCCAGGACCCGAGATTACTCGTCAACTCATTGGAGTTAACCAAGCAAGCTTTTGATAAACAACTTGATAATTTTAAGGCCTTGTCTCTAGAAATTTATTATAGGATTCATAAATATCACGAGGAAGACGTGGACAACTGGCTAGTCCGATATTCGGTGCAGAATGGAGACATTCATCAGTTTATGTGTAACTATTCTATTGATCTAACCGAATTAGAAAATGAACTTTTCAGCATTAAAATACGGAATGACATCAACGTCTCCCCCTTGAGAAGCTATATTGAAGAGAACTTGAAGTGGGTCCTCGACAAAATCCAACAAGAAAATGCATTAGCAAGCAAATAGAAAAATTCCTTTTTGGAACATTCCTATACATTATTTGTTTATCAGTTTAGTTATTGAAGTGGGTCAGCCACGAAAATCAACAGGAATATGTATCAACAAGCAAATACCAAAATTACGTATATGTGCCATGCTTGTAGGTGTATAGTCATAGTCCTTCCATTATCAGTCCAATTATTCTACCTTTTATGAATATAAATCTATAGCCAATGTATGATATCTTACCATTTCTACGTTTCACGTATTACAGTCTACCATGTCCCACTTCTTCTTTCCAGTCCTATTTATTGTACATATTTCTATTATGGTCTGCACAAGCCCCAATCTTAGTCTATATGACAAACACATTTAAATTTCCAAGAATATCTAACAAAGTATTCTTGTTTTTCATATATTTGAAATAAAACTATTATTTTGTCTCCTCATATATTTATGTGTTGCTACATTTTTTTCTTCAACTATGTTGAATGTGAAGACATTCTGTTTATTTTATTTCAAATCTCTTACCTTCCGATGCATATTTTTCCCGGTCTGGTAATTTTCAAAATTACATATGTGGTAAATCACACTCAAATTTCACACACACATACACACACACACACACACATATATAAATGTCATAAATTTGTGTTCACAACTCTATCTTTGCCACCTATCCTTTAGAATGTGTATGACATAGGTCGTTACAATTCAAATAGTTAGCCAGTTCGGTTGTCAATTTGTATATCGCCGAACTTTGGGTGTTCTCTATAGGCCATGGAAAAATAGATGCCCATTTTTCATCCCGCCAACCCCAGAACCCGCGATGCAACAACTGACTAATTATGGATTCAGGGCTTTGTCCATGCTCTATCAAATCTCATCCCCATAGTTTATAAAAGTACATATTTCGTATGTATAAAAGTAAATATCTTATTTTTAAAATTACATCTTTGGTATGTATAATTTATGTTGTCCAAGGACCTTTAATTTTGTAAATTTCAATTTCTTCTCTTCAAGAGCCCTTGTTTTAAGGAAAGGTGATTCGACAATGCTTTTTTTTTTGTTCTTTTCTCCACGAAACTATATAACAGGAGTTACTACTATTTTTTTTGTGTTTTCTTTTCCCTGACCGTATGTAAAAAGAACTACAGTAGTGCCAAATTTTTTTGACACAAGGCCCTTAAAATTCAAATAGTGACCAAGTTTGATTGTCAATTTGTATATTGCGGAACTATCAGTGATTTTTTGTAGAACACAGAACAACAAAAGCTCAGTTTTCATCCCCACATCCCAAGAACCCACCATCCAAAAACTACCAAACTATGCTATGAGGGCTCCGTACATGCTCTTTAAAATTTCATTCCCATACTGTATAAAAGTACATATTTCGTATGTATAAAAATAAATATCTACTTTCTAAAATTACATATTTTGTATGTATAAATTATGCATATTTTTCCCTGCCTGTTCATTTTCAAGATTACATATGCGATAAATCACTCAGTCAAATTTCACATATCATATTTCACACAAACACACACACACACACACATATATATATATATATATATATATATATATATATATATATATATATATATATATATGTTTCTTTAAATTTACAGGAATATGTAAGACGCTTTATTGTTTTTTCTATATAAATGTCATAAAATTGTGTTCACTACTTTATCTTTACCACCCGTCGTGCTTATTTCTTGCCACATAGACCATTACAATTCAAATATTCTGAACTCCACTTATCAATTTGTATATCACATAACTCTGGGTATTCTTTGTAGGCTACAGAACAATAGAGGCCCATTTTTTTAGCCTGCCAACCCGAGAACCCGTGAAGCAAAAACTGGCTAACTATGGACTCAGGGTTTCGTGCATGCTCTATAAAATGTCATCCACATAATCTATAAAAGTACATATTTTGTATGTATAAAAGTAAATATCTGCTTTATAAAAGTGCATCTTCGGTATATATAATTTATGTTGTCTAGGAACCTTTAATTTCATAAATTTCAATTTCTTGTGTCTAGGAACCCTTGTTTTAAGAAAAGATATTTTGGGAATGCTTGTTGTTTTTGTGCTCTTCTCCATGAACATATGTAATAGACGTTACTACTATTTTTTTGTGTTTTTTTTCCACGAGCTATGTAAAACATATGTAAAGAATATTATTTTGGGAATGCTAAATTTTTTGGACACGATGCCCTTAAAATTTTAATAGTCTGCAAGTCTGATTGTCAGTTTGTATATCGCAAAACTATCGATGCTTTTTGTAGGGCATGGAAGAACAGAAGCCCAATTTTCAGCCCGACATCCCAAGAACCTCACATCCAAAAACTGGCTAAGTATGGAATGAGGGCTCCGCTTTGTAAAATTACATATTTTGTATGTATAAATTATGTTGTGCAGGAACCTTTCATTTCAGAAATTTCAATTTCTATTGTTTCCATGATCCCTTCTTTTAAAGAAAACTAAGTCAAGAATGCTAATTTTTTTTTTTTGTTTTTTGTCAACAAACCTATGTAATGGAGATTACCACTATTTTTTACAATTCAAATAATCCAAAATTTGCTTGTCAATTTGTATATCGCGAAACTCTGGGTATTATTTGTAGGCCACAGGACAACAGAGGCCCATTTTTCAGCCCGCCAGCCCGAGAACCCGCAATGAAAAAACTGGCTAAGTATGAATTCAGGGCTCCATGCATGCTCTATAAAATGTCATTCCCATACTCTATAAAAGTACATATTTCATATGTATAAAAGTAAATATCTACTTTATAAAATTGCATATTTTGTATGTATAATTTATGTTTTCCACGAACCTTTAAATTCATAAATTTCAATTTATTTTGTCCAGGAACCCTTGTTTTAAGAAAATCTATTTTCGGAATGCTAGTTGTTTTTGTGCTCTTCTCCACAAACCTATGTAACAGTCATTACTACTATTTTTTTGTGTTTTTTGTCCATGACCGCATGTAACACATATGTAAAGAATATTATTTCAGGAATGGTAAATTTTTTGGACATGATGCCCTTAAAATTCTAATAGTTTGCAAGTCTGATTGTCAGTTTGTATATCGTGAAACTATCGGTTCTTTTTGTAGGGCATGGAAGAATAGAAGCCCAATTTTCAGCCCGACATCCCGAGAACCCGACATCCAAAAACTGGCTTAGTATGGAATGAGGGCTCTGCTTTGTAAAATTACATATTATGTATGTATAAATTATGTTGTCCAGGAACCTTTCATTTCATAAATTTCAATTTCTGTTGTGTCGACGATCCCTTATTTTAAATAAAACTAAGTCTGGAATGCTAATTGTTTTTGTTTTTTTTGTCAACAAACCTATGCAACAAACATTACCACTATTTTTTACAATTCAAATAGTCTGATCTCCTCTTGTCAATTTGTATATCACATAACTCTTGGTATTCTTTGTAGGCCATAGAACATCAAAGGCCCAATGATAAATCTTTTGGACACAATGCCCTAAAAATTTTAATAGTTCGAAAGTCTGATTGTCAGTTTGTATATCGTGGAACTATGGGTGCTTTTTGTACGGCACGGAAGAACATAAACCCAATTTTTAGCTCGACATCCCGAGAACTCACCATCCAAAAACTGGCTAAGTATGGAATGAGGGCTCCACTTTGTAAAATTACATATTCTGTATGTATAAATTATGCTATCGAGGAACCTTTCATTTGATAAATTTCAATTTCTATTGGGTTGACGATCCCTTCTTTTAAAGAAAAACTAATTCAGGAATGCTAATTTTTTTTGTGTTTTTTGTCAACAAACCTATGTAACAGACATTACCACTATGTTTTACAAATCAAATAGTTCGAACTCCACTTTTCAATTTGTATATCGTAGAACTTTGGGTATTCTTTGTAGGCCACAAAACAATAAAGGCTCATTTTCCAGCCCGCTAGCCCGAGAACCCGCGATGAAAAAACTGGCTAAGCATGAATTTAGGGCTTCGTGCATGCTCTATAAAATGTCGTCCCCATACTATATTAAAGTAGATATTTCATATGTATAAAAGTAAATATCTACTTTATAAAATTGCATCTTTGGTATGTATAATTTATGTTGTTCAGGAACCTTTAATTTCATAAATTTTAATTTCTTGTGTCTAGGAACCCTTGTTTTAAGAAAACCTATTTTTGGAATGCTAGTTTGTTTTGTTCTCCTCTCCATGAACCTATGTAAAATACGTTACTACTATTTTTTTGTGTTTTTTGTCCACGAGCATATGTAAAACATATGTAAAGAATACTATTTTCGGAATATTAAATTTTTTGGACATGATGCCCTTAAAATTCTAATAGTCTGCAAGTTTGATTGTTGGTTTGTATATTGCAGAACTATCGGTGATTTTTGTAGGGAACAGAAGAACAAAATCCCCATTTTCAACCCGACATCCCGAGAACCCGCCATCCGAAAACTGGATAGCTATTGAATGAGGGCTCCGCTTTCTAAAATTACATATTTTGTATGTATAAATTATGTTGTCCAGGAACCTTTCATTCCATAAGTTTCAATTTCTATGGTGTCCACGATCTCTTCTTTTAAAAAAATATGAGTCAGGAATGATAATTGTTTTTGTGTTTTTTGTCAGTAAACCTATGTAACAGACATTACCACTATTTTTTCTAGTTTTTTCCCATGTACCCATGTACTTGAAATTTATGCCCACGTATATGTACTCTGTCGCATTTATTCTCTTTCCCATAGATGGGGTGCTAGTACATCACAGACGTTGAGTGTAGCAACCAAGATAGATAATCTCTGGCGCCGACCACATGACGACCGTGTGCCACTCCCTCCCACCTGCCTCATGACTTTAAGTTCAACTCACTTGAGGCGGGGCTCCATTACTCTCAGTGCGCCCTTCTCTGCCTTCGCATCCTTTCAAGGGAGAAATTCCCTCGTTGGGCCTTTACTCTGTGTGTGCGACCATTTATGGAGTCTCGCCAGCTACCCGACCTATTTCAATTGCTCCAGCGGCTCCATATGGCTCATTCTTTATTGTTTTTTCTTCTAAGAGCTCGACCTTCTGCCCAACCTCTCCCTTCTCTTCTTTTGTCCTCTCCTACTCTGTTCCTGGAACATTTTCTCTCTCCCACTGTCCCGGAGATGCCTCGACTATGAGGGAAGTCGAAACATGGGACAACCTGCCAGCCAAATCGACCCTGCCTGGTCCTTCATCCTCGACCTGCTCCCTCAGTGTTATCCTCATCCTCTTCGACCACCTCGTCCTCCTCCCTGGCGCAGTCGACTCAAATTCCCACTTCTCTCCCACCCCTTCCTACGTCCCTTGCCAATAGAATGGAGGGGTTGGACTACTCAGGGGACTCACTAGACTACAACCCAAGACCTTTAAGAAATTCGACATATATTTAACACCCAGGCCCTTTGCCTGCTCCCGACTCTTCGGCCACCCAATCGCTTCAGAAACAGCCTCACGATGCCCAATTTCATATGGATGGTCTGGAAGCCAGTAAAAAATCATGACGACAACCCCAATCTCGAGCCAATTCCAACACTGACCGAGAATGCGAGTGGAAAAAAGGCCTTGCACTGGTGCAGAGCCTGGCATTCAACCTGCGTCGAGACATGGACAACCTCCAGCTCCACCTAGAGATCCTGGACAACAAAGCCTCTCAAATCCTACATTTTCTCTCTGCGTTACAGGGTGCTCATCACCTCCCAGCAGAGGCACCCCAAGCAGCAATATCCCAACTAGCAAAAACCTCAGCACTAGTGTTGGCACTGGAAACTTTCATCCGCGCAGAGGTTTACCATGAGGAGAAGAGGCTTCCATCATGCTCGAAGGAGGTCCATAAGGAAGAGCACATGGCATCACAGATAAAGGACGCCATGCAACTGGACCAGACACCAGTCGAGGAGGAGTCACCTCCTCTCGGGGACACAACATTTGATGCCTTATGCATGGCCGCGTCACTGCACTACAACCCATACTGGTGATCTGTCTGTTGTTTCTTTCTATTGTTTCTTCATGTACATGGTGATCTTTCATGCATTTGTCCATGGTTATTATAGTTATGATGTCTACACTTTCCATAGGTGTAACGACCACCCTTAGGGGCCATCATTTTGAACTCTTTTTGCATCAGTAACAGTCTAGACTTTACTTATGAAGCGGTTCAGCTGGCTAAGCTAGTTTCCCCTCAGGGAAACTCACTTTTTACAACTTGAAACAATGGAAATTCTCTGTAATCCTTCATTTTGACGGACTTTTATACAATCTTACTTATAAAAAAAAATATTGAATAAAATTTAAATAATTGTTTATACTATTCATTAAGTAAAGCACGTTATAACATTGTATAAATTACTATAAATCTCCATACAATGTTATAATATTCTATAAATTGCTCAGTCTCATGTATATGACCAAATTGTTCAGTGCAAAATGTATATGATGGAAGTCTTTCATGCAAAATGTATATCATATAACACGTTGGACATGAAAAGTGTCAACCCGCAACTCTACCAACACACAACTTCGTAATTGTTCCGTGCAAAATGTATCAAGTTTTATAGCATTATACGAATTACTATAAATGTTGGTACAATGTTATAATATTCTAAAGATTACTGTCTCATGTATATGACAGAATTGTTGGGTGCAAAATGTATACGATGAAAGTGTTGGGTGCAAAATGTATTTCACAAGACAGGCTGGCCAAAAAAAAAAATGCAAAATGTGAACTCGCGACTCTGCCAACCCGCCACTCTGTAATTGATGGGTTACATTGGTTATGTATTAAATATTTCATGTACTATCAAACTTAGATCCTAAGAACCTTCGTTCATGTACCAGACATTAATATTTTTTTATAGATTTCAAATAAAGTTAATTTGTGAATACTAAATTTTTCATGAATATCACATGTACTACAAGTTGTAACCCACACATTTAATCCCCTTCCATCCTCATAAGGACTATGCTGCCATGCGACACTTGTTTAAACTCAAAACTAATTTTCAATAAAAACATTAAAAGTTTTATTTTATTTCCCCTTATCTTTTATTCACATACCTTATTGAAATGATATCCGATTTTAAAAAAAAGGGTATATATTAATATACAAACCTATCTTTTATTCACATACCTTATTGAAATGATATGTGAAAAAATTTAAAACAGGTATATATTAATATACAAACCTAAAAGTTCTAGCAACTCTAACATTTGCGTTATGAATATTATTTAAATTCAAAATTATTTTTCAATAAAAGCATTAAACTTATAAGATTGAAATGGTGAAATGGCTTTGATATCTCCACAACATCACTATTTCCAATTAGCCTAGGCTCACTTTCTCCACCATTTGATCAAGAAAATCACATGATATTAAAAAATATATTCAAAATTCTTGCGAACATAAGTTTAATTTTTCCCCAAAAAAAATAAAATATAAACATAAAATATACACTCTAAATTTGAATACTATTGCATATCTAAAATCTTCCTACATACTTATAATTTTAAAAAAATGATATTTCATAGTGAAAATATACAAGATATCTAAACTTAACTTTTTTTTCTTAAAATAAAATAAAAATATAAGCATAAAATATACACTCTAAATTTGAATACTATTGCATATCTAAAATCTTCCTACATACTTATAATTTAAAAAAATTAATTTAAAAAAAATGATATTTTCATAGTGAAAATATACAAGATATCGAAACTTAACTATTTGAATAGTAGTGCACATTTAGAATCTATGAAAAAAAATTATATTATCATAATGGAAATTTACAAAATATCTAAACTTTTTGAATAACAGTGTACATTTAGAATTTATGTAGAAAAAGCTAGGAATTAAAAAAAATGATATTATGATAGAGAGACTTTACAAGATATATTTTTATTTTTTTGGTTGGAAATTTACAAGATATCTAAACTCTTTGAATAGTAGTGTACATTTAGAGTTTATGTAGAAGAATCTAGGAATTAAAAAAATGATATTATGATAGTAGGACTTTACAGGATATAATCTTTTTTTTATAATTTAAAGAGAACATATTTCTATTTAGAGCACATTCATATTTTTTAATATAAAAAAAAAATACAATCAACTATGAAATACTTAATTTACATTTTTCATTGTATAACTTAATACACAATCAACAATCCCTCCACTTAACCTAGATAAAAAAAAGTATCTATAAATGAACAACATACGAAGGTTGCGAGGACAATGCATAATGAAAACAATGGGTTTGATAATTGAAATTATCACGATGTGTTAAGGCTACAGGTGTGGTATTGTTGGTGTACATCAATAGGGTATCCTTAACCTTCCAACCTTTGAACAATAGGGTATCCTTAACCTTCCAACCTTTGAACACTTTCATACAAATGATAATAGAGAAAAAGATTATATTCACAAAACAATACACAATTTTTTTTATTATATTCATAGAAAAATATATAGGTGAATGCATTCAAGGTTTACCTAAAGGCTTTGTTGAACTCCTGGATTAATGGGGTCACCCACCATTTGTTGGTTTTTTATTGTGATTTCCTTTTTCACAAATTCATCATTAATTCCTTTTAGAAGAAACATTTACAACCTTATTAGGAATACTTCTCCCTGCCATGCATGTCACACGAAACAATTGACTTGCATCCGGTCTACATCTTACTATTTTTTATGGTTATTATTCATGAAGCTCCATCTAGTTTGCATGTTTCCCATTTTAACATATACTGCAAGATGGACAATGTTTATAGCTTTATCAACATCAATGTCATCCATAAAAATGAGAGGGGATTTTCCACCCAATTGTGATGTCACGTCCTTTCAGTTGTTTTTCCCAACAACCTCCATGATAAGTTTCCCAACTTGAGTTGACCCTGTAAATGATATATGAATACAAGCACATTTAGTATATAATTTTGGGACAACTGAGCTTATAGAGAGATGCACCCGAAATCAAATTATCATCATTCATCATCCTTCAAAGCCCATTAAATAGTATAAACAACTACAAGTTGTGCAAAAACATGGTAGAGGAAGAAAACACGTCATCATATGACTCAACATGGCATACCCCAACCTAAACGCCAACTCTCCACATCCTTGACACCTTTCATTCCACCACCCAATAATAAAATACTTGAACTCATTAAAATACTTTAACTTCGTTCAAAATCCAAGATTAAAGCCTTTAGTTCAAAATCTCTCGAATTATCTTGTGACCTAAAAAAGTATATTAAACAAATATGGCATAACTTAAATAAGTTATCCATCTATATGTAATTTAATATTGAAGGAATAATAAAATAATATTTTTTCCTATTTTAAAATAACGATTGACTGTTATTTACCATCTTTTACATCTCACTGACGAAACACATCAACATAAATCCAAGATTAAAGCCTTTAATTCAAAATGGCTGTAGTTATTTTGTGACTTAATAAAGTATATTAAAAGAATTTGTCATAACTTATATTAAATGTAATTTAATAGTTAAGAAATAATAATAATAATAAATTATCAATTAAATGGAATTTAATAGTTAAAAATTAATAAAAAAAAATTATCTATTTAAAAAAAAAAAATTGATTTTCAGTATTTAAAATCTTTTACTTAGTTTATTATAAAAAAAATTCTCCCTATTTATTAAAATATTTATTCTTATCTTTTATATTATTTTTTCTCTTATTTGATTAATTTGTGTAATTCGTCAATATCTACCATTTATATAACTTTTCAATATGTATAGATATAAGGTTTGTAATTTAAAATTATAACAAAATCTAAATTCACAGTGATCCATTTAATATTTCCAAATATCAATAACTTTACTATTCATTCCACTTATTGTTTAGATGTTATTTTTGTAAATATAATTTCTTCATATTAAAAAAAAAAAATTTAAGTTTTATTGTTATTGTGTAGAAAGATTAGTTCATATGGGAAAGATGTGTAAGAAAAAGATATTTCAATGTAAGATATAAATAAAATATTTTAATATCCATCTTAAGTAAAAAAATCTATATGAAGTTTATATAGAGAGAAAATTATGATTTTGTTAATAAGTTCTTTCTAAGTCTTAGAATGAGAGAGATGCATAATTACTTCAATGCTTAATATTATGGAGATAACATGTGGCATTTAAAAAATATTAATAATAAAAAAATAATTTCGATGTGGGTCATAAATAAAAAAATTCTATGTCCACGAATTTCGGTCTCACCCGAGGTTAACCACCACCATTATATTCATTGTCTGTCATATAAGTATATTCCAGATGTGTGGTTCTTGGAGGCATTATTACTAGAAATAGCTTTAAATTATTTATTGTTGGAATCTGGAATTCTATATTCAGTCACAAAAAAAGTGTGGCCTTAAGTATTTTAACTAGACTTACATATTTTCTTACCCAAATATGATGGCTAAATGAGAGGCTTTTTGGAGTTGTGGATGTACTCTTAATGTTGGTCTCAAACTTCTCTTGGACATAACTGAGTGTCTGCAACTTGCATGAATTCTTGTTAGATGACATGGCCTTAGCATGGTGGTAGTCCCACTCTGAACTTGACACTACACATGTGGCCAGGCCAACTTGACACTACACGTCGCCATACCAACTTATGATTGCATTAACACTTGGGACACCTTTTTGCAACCCCTTTGAAGGTGATCTCACCCTTGTACATATCTACATCAATTGTTGTAGCTTCAACAATATCTAGGTCGAAACCTATACCAATATATTGAATTCTTTACAAAAATTATGATTAACTGTAGATCTAATACTTTGAAGAGGTACTTATTCTTAAGTAAATTCTACGTTTTCATTTTTCTATGAAGTGACCTTGTTTCATAGTCTATACCTCTATTATGATTTCATAGATTCTCTATCTATGAAGGATAATCTTAATATTCATGCTTGTTATCCTTACTTTCATAATCTCGATTCTCATAACCCTAACCCATTAATTTAAATGATTCCTCCAAACTATACCTCCACAAATCAGTTTAAAAGCACTAGTACCATTTCCATAGAATGCAATCACATTTTACTCCAATTTTTTTAGTCTTACAACAAAAAGATTATTCCAAAGCTTAGGACATAGATACACTTGCTCACCATAATACCACCCCCCTAACATATCAACATCCATCCTTCATTTCATATCTCACTTAACCACAAAGTATTACTTTCTTTTGCCTCCCCCTCACCTCCAACCACTATCAAACCCCCCTACATTCCCCTTCTTGGCATACCCGATATAACTCTACAACTACTCGAATCTCTAATACTGAGTAAAGAGATCTTCCTTAATTTCCTCATCACCTCTTATATAATCCACCACCATCTTCCTATGGATTTTCCTTGAATTAATAATTGTTACAATACATTTCTCTTCCCCTTCATCTCCACGTGGTAACACCCCTTTCTCCTCAATAATCTCAACAACCATGACGTAGTGACATCAATTTTTCTTAATACAACACCAAAACATGGTGAGCCTAAACCAATCTTCAAAACGATAAGCACACCATGGACTTGGTACTCACGCTATATAAATACAACAAACACAACAATACGGATATTTTAGGTCCTCGTATAGCCTACTATGAGGAGCATAAAGAAGAGGCTTTTGATGTATATAATCATGCTACCATGGGCACACATTATTTTCTAGTGCAACTCAACTCGCTGACATCAATGAAAATTTCACAATAGGCACCTTCTCTAAGTCAAACTCTATGCATAGTCATCAAACCACTTCGAGAAAATGACACTAATCAATATGCTACTTCAAATTCACCAACAATGCAATAGATCTTAGATACATATCATGACACAAAAGTGATTTTTTCAATCGAATCGGTTATACTACCTTGTTACACTATGGTATTATGATATTGATCACTACTTCCATCCAAACATTAGCCTAGAGACACCACTCTAAATAATAACGAATCCTCTTGCAACAAGTTTCCTACTTGGATCTAGAAACAAACAATTATGGATTAAAGGGCTCATGCATGCCTATACTTACACCAGCTTAGTCTTGGTAGAGTTCACAAGTTATGTCATATCTTATCCAGTAGCAATCTAACATTGTATAACATGGTTTCTAAATATGGAGAAAATTCAAGATGCTTACAACGTAAGAAAGGATGACCTAATGTAAAACATGTGGGTAGACCACAAGACGGAACCCCACTAATAGTGCACGTCTTCATAAAAAATATTTCCATATACTAAGCATCTTCTTTTGTATTTTTTATTTTTATTATTTTTTTCAGCCTTCTAAATGGATGTACATGGTTAATTAGTACATTCAATCTTTAAGTAATTAGGTAGTTATATTTGATTATTTCTTTAAACGTTGGTGTGCACATTGTAAACCTATGAAAAGTCCTTGATAAACCTATGCAATTTCCTTTTGCTACATGAAAAAATATAAGAAATCTATTATAAAGGTTTTCCATTCTATACTTTATTTCATCTCTTCTTCGGAGTTTTCTTCAATTTCTTTCATGGATTTTTATGAAATGGGACTACTTGAACTTCATCTATACTTTATTTCGATTCTTCTTCGGAGTTGTCTTCATTTTTTTCATGGATTTTTAAGCGATGGGATTAGTTGGGCCTCGTGAAAACATTGAATCCCCTCGATGTAGATTATCTTTGCTATGACCAATCAAAAATTATCATAACATAGAAACAAGGAAGGGAGATAATTCTTCTTAACTATGAGATATGACATGAGTAATGGTTGTGTATGAATGAGAAATCAAGCCCGCTAACACTTTATACAAAATAAGGATTATCGGTCATTATATAATTTTTTGATGAAAACTAAAACATTTCGACAAATATATAAGTTGAATGACATGATAAAAAATAATTTAGATTGTGATGGGAAGATTTTATTAAGATCAATCTTGGAATTTTATGTTTATATTCTATTTATATTTGAATTTACTATTTTGTTAAAAAAATTATGGTGGTAGTTATTGTTAAAAACATGTCAACGAATTTCCTCATGCGGTCACATGCAGATGTGTATGCATGCAATCTATTTATGAATTCCTTGTGTTACTATGTGATCTATTCATGATAAGTTTGTATAATTGAGTGATAGATGTTATATATGTGAGCATACCCATAGAGGTGGAGTACAATGTGAGCGCAAATGTGTGCAAGGAACAAAGAATGAGGAGAGGATGGTCGTATGCCTATCAAGGCTATTGTAATTCTCCCTTGAATAATAAGAAGATCGATAATCATTATCCGTGGTTTTTTCCCTCATTGGGTTTCCACATAAATCACTGTGTCAAATTGTGAGATTGTTGTGCTTGGTTTAAATGCGTGTTTGATCTTTCTTATGTTATGCCCTATTTAATGCTCTGTTTTGCTTTTTCTTCCCAACAAGTGGTATCAGAGCGGGTTGAGTAGGTTTCCCAGATGAACCAAGGAAAATTGTGTGCATGTCTTATGTGAGCACAAGAAGATGGGATTTAATCAGTAGAAACTCATCGATCCTCCCTATATAGTGTTAGAGTCTCAAACATAATACAATTTTCATAAAATTAGCACAAACAATTTGTGCACCACAAAGCGTCGAAAAATCGACGCTCCCCACACTGAAGGAACGTTGATACTTCAAACTAACGCTCCCCTTACACACTCGAGGAGCATCGATCTCAAATAGCGCTACCCTTCAACTCGCATGGGATATGGTATGAGTGGTATAAATTAAAGATTTAAGGCATTTTGTCTTATTCATATGACATGTAACGTGGCCAAGAGGTGGAGTATAAGTTCGATCCATTATTAAAGAGTGAGTGGATGTTTATAGGTCGATGCCATATAAATATTTTTCCTGCAGAGGATATTAAATATTATTTTTCAAGAGTTGATTTTTTGTGGATTTGGTAAAAAGGTTTTATTAAGGTATAATTTTGTTTTTAAATATTTTTTAAAACTTTTTCACCATTAGTTTTGGGTTCAATCTTGAAGTTTGGGGGGGGGGAATTAATGGAGAAACTATATAGTTTTGGGTTCAATTTTGAAGTTTAAGGTTATTTTTCCATATAAAGGGTTTGGTTTTATAAACAATGGTTTTGGAATTTTTTTCTTGTGTTAATGGTGAAAGTGTAATGTTCTAAGTTTGAGGTGCAGAAATTCAGCGGTAAGAATAACTTTACGCTATGGAAACTCAAGATGTAAGATCTTCTTGTACAACAAGGATTGCAAAATGTCATAGCTGGAAATTCAAATAAACCGACAAGCATGATAGATGTGGGTTGGGAGGATCTGGATGCAAAAGCCCTCAATACTATTCGTTTGTGTCTGGCAGATAAGGTGTTATTGAACATCGCTGAAGAGACGACAAAATCAGGTTTGTAGACCAAACTGGAGAGTCTGTATATGAAAAAGAGCTTGACAAACATAATATTCCTGAAGAGAAAGTTGTACAGTTTGGAGATGAAAGTAGGTACAAAAATAACTGATCACTTGAATGTCTTAAATACTTTGATTTGTCAATTAACTAATATGGAAGTAAATATCAAAGATGAGGACAAGGCGGTTACACTACTTTGTTCATTTCTAGAGTCTTGGGATCATCTGGTCACAACTATGTGGTTTAGTACAACAAATACAATTCATTATGACACTGTTGTGGGATCTTTGTTGTCTGAGGAGATGAGGAAAAGATCCAGTAAGAAAACCTCAACAATAGAAGCAATGATGGTTAGAGGTTGATCTACAGAAGGAGGGAAAGATTATAAAGGTATAGCCAGGTCTAAGTCAAAAGACAGTAAGGGTAAGAAAAAATGTTGGTTTTGTGGCAAATATGGGAATTTCAAGAAGGATTTTTGGAAAAGACAACAAGCATCCAAAGAGGACTCCACTAAAAAAGAAAATCTAGCTACAAGTATCATTGATGAAGTTTTGTCTTATTGTTGTGTCTCTCCACCTGTGATCACATAGAAGGTGTAGGGCAGTGATGGTTTAGTCACCGTGAAATAATAAAAATAAAAATAAAAAATTGTATTTACTTTAGAGTTGTAGAAATTATTGATTGCATGTAAATGGACATATGTCTGTAAGACCTAAATAGGCATGTCTACCCCTGGTTTTCAAGTCACATATGAAAAGTCTAGAAGTATATTTAGGTAGATTGAATATGTGGGGGGGCATGTATGTTGGGTTAGCCTTAACTCGGTGAAAGAATTAACGAGTTAAATTTGTTTTTATCCCAAAGAAGGTGGTTTTTTGGGTCCATGTTTTTTGGGTATCTTGTGGTATTGTGTCCATGAATTGCATGTAATGAAGCCTATAAAAGGCTTGGTGAACTCCATTGTAAATGGGTTTGGAGGGTAGTGGTGAAGGCTTACCTGGCTGGTTTGGTCAGATTTGGTCAAAGTTGTTCGAATGCAAAGTTTGAGGTGGAGCAGTGTCTCCAGTTTAGAAAGGTGGGTCTGTAGAAAGGTTGATGTATTTGTAGGTCAATCAAGTGTTTAAGAATATATGATGAAGATAATTTCATATCCATGGAACTTGGAAAGTATTGCAAGGAAGTTGGGATCGAATAGGCATGCTCAGTAATGTCAAGTTGCAACAATACTTCTGGACAAAAGTAGTTGTGCTATCTAGTAACTCGATCACCATCGGTTACAAAAGACAGGAAGATTCAGGAAGAGGTATGAATAGGTCATTTGGTAATTACTCAAATGTGTAATTATTTGGTTTTGGTGCTTATGGTTTTTTATTGGATTTCTATGTAGGACCCAAATCAAATAGGTAGATCTTTGATATGGTGATGATGTTAAGGGATGCAGACTGTGGGATCATACTACCCACAGAATCATCATGGAAAGAGATGTAGTGTTTGATGTATCTCCTTTTATAAAATCAAACATAGTAAAAGATGAATTGTTCAAAGCATGGATGGTAGCAGAAAGGTATTTGGAAGGTATTTATTCCCATGAAATTTTCTCACTAGTTGTTAAAATCTTGTTTCTATTCATGTTGTGTTAGAATTGGTTGTCATAGTACAACTAGATGTTAAAAAAAAATTACATGGATTTTTTTTGGATAGGGGAATGTATATGGAATGGTCAGACAATTAGTTCAAAATCACAATAGAAGATTTGTTTTAAAAGTCAAAAATCATTGTATGGAATAAGGAATGCTAGGATATGGGAGTAGAAGAATAAATCTTGGGCATGGAAATACACATTGACAGGAAATATGGTAAGCTTGGTTATCACAATAAAAGTATGTGGTGAAGATACTTAAGAAATTCAGTATGAATAATGTGAAACTTGTAAAATCCCTTTGGGTTTCCATTGTAAATTTTCTTCATGTTTATGTCCTAATTGATCAAGAAGAAAAGGGTTATATGCCTCGAGTATTATATTCTAGTAGGAAGTTTGATGATTGTGATGTGCAAATGGTTATCATTTCACATGCAGTTGGTATTTCCAATAGACACATGAAAAAACAAGGTGAAGAGCATGGAAATGGGTGCTTCAAATACAAAAGCGCAAGTATCACCTACAGTGGTTGTAGTGATTTGGTCTGTTTTTTTGATTCATGAGATTTGGACAAGTGCATCGATCTATTACACATGTTACTGATGGAAACAGAATGGTCCATGCTGGAGTGAATTGTGAAGGCATGTTCATGTAATGGTATTGTCAGAGAAGTTGCAGAGTTGTGATGGTGTTTGGATTTTCTTGGTTTACAGAAAAGGTGATGAATTATTTAAGGGTATGATATATCAAGTAAATTGTTGTCATGGTGGGGATTGTTGGAAACATTCCAATGGATTTCCTCATGTGGTCAAATGCTCATGCATGCAATCTATTTATGAACTACTCATGTAATTGTAATATCCCGCTCTTACGCGCACTGAACAAACTTATTCTTTGAGGACACTTGCTCACAAGTGATCCAGATTATTATACTTTTGGACATTTGATTATGATTATGAGGCGTTGTGAATTGACGAAATGTTATTATGCTGCATTGACATAGACATGTTCTATTGACTCAATTTTCTTGAGTGTGTAGGATTTTGGACCTCGAGGATGCAAAGGAATCGATGGAACCCCTTGGATTCAGGATCAACTTGAGGAGTGAACCATTGGGGTTTGATTTTTTTATATGTGATATTAGAGAATTTGATTAGATGATATGATATGGATATATTTTTGACATGATTCATTGATGATGCAGGCTAACGATAGCTTGCTGACCAAACTCACATGTGGAGTAAAGGGGTTACGCATGACTACCAACGATGTTGAGGGAGAGGTGTGGACAACAGCCCTGCCACAACCTACTATCACTCCCATCATGGCTCAAACTGTAGGTTAATGATTAACTAGTTCGAGAAGACCCACAATGCCATGAGGTTCGACTATGACAGTCGCTCACAATGATTCTAAGGGGTGTCCAATAAGGTAGGGGTCTTATTCCTTAGAGGCCATTCGTATTCCACAAGATCACCTGATAGAGTATTGACTTCAGGGGTTTTTGATGTCCACTTAGTTAGTCCATAGGCGAGTGGCACCCTTGGAGTACGTGGTGCGTCCTGAAGGGCACGTTGTGCAAGAAAAATTGAAAGAGGGGAGTGGCACCCTTGGAGCACGTAGTACGTCCTGAAGGGCACGTCGCGCAAGAGAAACAGAAAGAGGCGAGTCGCACCCTTGGAGCACCTCGTGCATCCGGAAGGGAACGTCGCATTGTTATTTAATAATTGGATAAACCTAGATGGATTTAGGAAGAATAACGTGTTAAGGAAGATTTAAAAATATTCCCCAAATAAAATGTCACCCAACCTAGGAAAATAAAGTCTAGGTCTAAATTATACTTGTGATAACAAATTTATCTATATATATATATATATAAATAAAAATAAAATAAATAATAATGATAATCTTCATTAATATTGTGACAGGAAGGGGTTAATCAATTAAATTGATTTATAAAAATCTTTTAGGATAAAATTTAAAAGGGGGAAACAATTGTTTTACTATATTATGCTAATTAAAAATTTATTCATTAAAAACTAAAAGGAAAAAGGGTATGTTTTTGCACATGCCTTTTTGAGTTTAAATAAAAAGGGGAAAGAGATAAATCTAAAATAATTAGGAAACTAAGAAAAAGTGGGAAACATAAAAAGAAAGGGGAAACATAAGGAAAAAACAAATAGTCTAACTTAGTAAGGTATCTAGCATTTAAAAACTTTTTAATTTAAACTCAACTAGTAAATTAATAAGGGGGAAAGGCATTCAAACTTGTAAGGGGTTATGGGGACACCTAAGAGCGATTCTAGGAGTGCCTTTAGGTGAGTGAGGGAAATAGGGGTAATTAATTAATTAATGAAATTAATTTATGGAGGAATGAAGGGGATGGGTGACACTTGTACGGGGAGGATTGTTATGGATTAAATTATTAAACCTTAAATTAAATGAGATTTTGGGAAAGTAAGGGACTTCGAAACTTTATATAATGGAGGGAGGAGAAGGATGATAGATATCTTTTGTTTGTGTAACATTACGCTATAGAAATGTATACTTGATTGACTTAGCTTGTGCGAGTTAGGATACCCAGCTCGGTGAGGAGTGGTAGTTCGGCCTTGCGAGGAGAGATGGGAGCTATTTGATTCTATGGTTAGTGTGCATGGCCCCTTTGTGGCTCGGGGGGCTAACGGGGAAGAAGAGTACCCCTAGCGTTGGTTGGGAGGTACCGGTGAAGTCTCTTCGGTCGACAAGCAAGAGTTGCATGGAGCGCACAGGACATAAACTCAAAGCAGGCGACCTGGAAAACGATATGCTTCCTTTATTTTGCATGGTAGATGGTTAGTATGATTTATGATTTTAGTTTTGTGTGTTTAATTGGGTAAGGAAAATGATTTTCTTAGCATTCTAGTTGATGACTGAAATCTTTCCGGGAGCCCTTAGCTCGATGTTGATTATTTCCCATGGCCTTCGATACCCAACATGTATTGACCGCCTTATGGTTTATTGTTTGCGATGATTGCAGTTTATTTTTTCCCTCATCCGTAGCTCATCAGTCCACGCCTGAGCAGTCGGCTAGGAGCCTGAGTTACAATTGTCACTTTGGTGTTACTAGACCTATGGATATAAACGCCCTTCTTTTGTGTGCGTGGATGATGAGTGAAGGATGTTCCTGTCAATAATCTACCTCTGTTGGTTGTTCTTAGTCGAGTGTTTGTCTTGTGCTTTCTTGCGATTGATTTCCTCTGCATTGGTTTAGTTCTGCTGCGATCAACTCAATACCTTCTGCGTTTTTGTTTCACCTCTGTGCTCTCAAGGGGTATTTAATTCTCAGTGATTTTCGTGACAGTTTCAAGCTCTCAAAGGGAGAAATATTAGTGTGCCCACTTGATGACAGCGTATCTTTTAAACCTTGTGTCAGTGATGAAATGCTTTTATTGTGAGTTACCCATTGTTGACAAAGATTTTTTTTTCTTACTACTCGTGACTGTGATTGAACTTTCTGACAATGTTTTTACCCATCTTTTGGCTGGGGGTTAGCCATTTAATTGCTGACAAATTTACTCATTTCCTTGACAACGATTTTGTTTATGACAACACTCTGCGATAAATTACTATGGTAATTTACGGTGGTGCTAAGTTGCTACAGTATTATTTACCACAAAGTTAGTACATTGGCTATGTGATGCTACTTCCAATAACGTTTTATTTCTTTATTACATCGCATTTCTAGACCTCGCCTGGTTAAACTCTCCTTATCAATACATTTTTTTTCATACCTGTCACTGATTCGCCTCCTTCTCTTCACAAAGGTCGACTCGGCTAAATCAAATTGTAAGTTGTTGCATCTATTGCACAGGTAAACTAATTAAAATAGATATCCTTCAATTTAAACTTTAACCCTCCACGAGAATCAAGGCGATTAAGTAATGATTCCAAATTGGGGGATGCCTTCAAATTTATGGTGATCTCACCAATAATAGTGCTCACTCTGTAATGATTTAAATTGTTGGGGTGAATTCTAAATCCATCATTCACGCCAGTCGCACCGCTCGACCATGTTATCCTTTAATGCATTGCTGGATCGATGCCCATCCATGTCATTCCCTTACCCAGACAATTGATTTTGCCTTGTTCCAACACATTTCAGTTCCAGATGTATTTCATTTAGAGTACCTAGTGACTGAGCAATCTACACGCTTTCCTATTTATTTCTGACAGCCTTTGTGTACTTACATCATAGTTTTACAACATTGGTAATTTGCATTTACCTTACTCATCAAATTCTCATCCTTTTAGATAGCCAAATATGGGATTCTACGTTGGCGACAACAGATTCAACATTTGCTAGACAACTAACTAAATGCTTCAGTGTCCATACCCCTGAGTTTTACTTTTACCTGCCAGCGTGTCTAGTTGGCATTGTTGGTTTTGGAAAACTTTCCTCCCATTTATTTAGCAGTATTAAGTATTGTTATAGGATGTCTTTAGCAATGGCATCAACTATAGTTAATGGCTCTGAATGACACTAATTATGACCAGGCCTATGGAAATTAAATCCGTTTAGACGATTATGGCTTAAAAACTCATTAAGTGCATATGGCAGTAAATCTTATTTAATACATATGGCAATAAATATTATTAAGTGTATATGGCAGTAAATCTTATTTAATACATATGGAAATAAATCTTATTAAGTGCATATGGCAGTAATTCTCATTTAATACACATGGCAGTAAATCTTATTTCATACATATGGCAGTAAATCTTATTAATTGCATATGGCAGTGAATCTCATTTAATAGAAATGGCAGTAAATCTTATTTATTACATATGGCAGTAAATCTTATTTATTACATATGGTAGTAAATCTTATTAAAGTGCATATGGAAGTAAATCTCATTTAATACATATGGCGGTAAATATTATTAAATGCATATGGTAGTAAATCTAATTATATGTATATGGTGTTAGTTTCTTATTGAATGTATATGGATTTAATGGCATTGTCACTTCTTAGCAGGTTCTTTTTAATGTTTATAGACAACTGTCATTTTGGTAAAGTTAGTATAGATAAACAACAGGATGTAATTTAAGGTGTTGATAAACGTTTCATTGTATCATTCCACCTTGAGATGGTTAATGTTGTCATATGATGTCATTTTCTAGTAAGATTGTAATGTTGGGATTAATTTAGAATTGCCCAAATTAATTTGAATTTAATGATTAAATGAGATTGGTGAGTCTTGTCTAAAGGTAAGTTACACTTGATAATTTAGAGTGAAATTAATGATAAAATTAAATTTGTAATTATCCAAATCAGAGTATATGAATGGGTTAAGTTGTTGCGCGGTCATGTAACAGCTTATGTTTTCTTGTTGACGCCATCCTACGTCTTCTCGACCCGTTCCTTGGGGTGTGGGTGTAGTCTCCTTGTCCGTTGTTTTGTCTTAGTGCGTCGAATTTATTTGGAGTCCTCAGTCTAGATAGGATGTGTTGTGCCAATTTATGGATGCATTTATCACCTAGGGATGGCATGATTCATGATGAGGGGATCATGGTGCGCCCTATTGGATAACAGAAAAGGAGAGGTCAGAGTCAGTGCGTTCTGCATGGGTGTTTTCAAGCATTGTAATATGCTTTTGGCCCATTGTAATATGTTTTCATGCGTTTGGTTCGTGTGCCTTGAGTTTCTATTCTTATTCGTCAAGGTTGTTGTGTTAGAAGGGGGATGTTGTCCCTTATCTTGTAGGCGTGTCTTGTTTGTATCAGGCGGGTAGTCATTCCTCCTGGTTGTTCTATGGATGTTTTGCCTAGTTTCTCTTACGCCAGTGCATGGATTGATATTTTCTTGTTTTCCTGGACAACGTGCTTACGTTCATCGTTAATGGTGTGGTTAAACGATTGTCTTCATCGCCTTCTTTCCTAGAAAAAAAAAAAGTTCACTTATGTTTCGCTTGTATTCAAAATGATGGGTTCGTAACATATGGCATCAGAGAGGGGTTCAACCCGCAACTTGGGATCATGACAGATTTCATTGTTATGATTTAATTATAATGTTTCTAATTGAGTTGACTTGTATCCGTGCAAGTAATCATGGTTAGAGGATGTCGCGGAGGAAGACGAAGGGGTGCTAGGGGAGGAGGTGTGATTCCTCTAGCAACATCCACACATGAGGGGTCCAAGCCCCAAGGAGACAAACAGGATGTTGGGCAGGAGCAGACAGCGGTGGGTGATGTGGTTGGGTTGATGAGGTATTTTCAATGGATGTCTGATCCATTGATCAGTTGTTTGGACAAGGATTAGGCCAAGGCGTCTGCACCCCCTGAGGGTCCACCGCGCACTCTCGTTCGTATGGGTATAATTCACCATGAACTTGAGAAGGTCAAATTTCTTGAGTTCTTTGGTGCCCCGGATGACGTAGTTGTCGAGGCATGGTTGGATAATATGACAACGTGCTTTGCACTTCGCTACTATACCTCCAACATGAAGGTCCGCATGGTGGTCTTTCAACTGAAGGGTAGCACTCTTCTATGATGGAAGACTCTCCTGCCACAACTGAACATGGTCATCGAAGACATATCATGGGAACTGTTCGAGGAATGGTTCTGAGAGAGGTACCTATCATATTAATTCATTTAGTGTCAGCTCAACGATTTCAATGCCTTACGACAGGGTGGTCGTACGGTGCCTGAGTACGAGGCCCATTTTATGGATCTTGTTCGGTATGCTCTGCATCTTAATACTTAGAAACTTAAGTCAATAGGTTCGTGTTTGGCCTTAATGGCAGCATACATGAAAAGTTTAGGATTTTGATGCCTCAGACCTTGAATGATGTCATCCAGAAGGCCCTCATAACAGAGAAGGAGCTTATCAGCCGGGGTCAGAGAAGGACTCCAGTGAGACCAATAGGGTAGGTGTCATCTGGTGCATAGCAGCATCAGACACCAGCTAGACATGCCCCAGGATATCATGGCTTCCAGAGGGGATCCACTTTCACTACACCTCAGCAATCGACACCTCAGCAGCGGACACCTTATCGGGGACCACCGCATCAATAGTAGCATCGACTGCAACGACAACAATTTAGGCATGTTTAGCAGAGAAGACCAGGATTCTAGGCCGGTGGGCTGTCATATTCTACTTTGGGTACCAGAAGTACTGGACCAAAGAAGGGATGTTCGACATGTGGGGAGCCACACTACCAGCGTGATTTCCTAATGGAGAAGACTAGAGCATATGGATCAGTCGAACCCACTATTGTGGGAGATTTGGGCAAGGCCCATCAGATTCATGTAGCGGTGAATAAACCCCAGGCAGAGCACCAATCGACTGTGCTCGAGATGTCAGGTACCATCACTTACCAGACCCTTAGTATTTTGATAGATCTCGGTGCTACCGAGAGTTTTATTTCTGGTGCAGTGCTAAAAAGGATTAAAGTAAAGGAAGTCGAACATGACGATTTTAGCTTCATAGAGATGGCTTCGGGTGCCAAACATAAGGTTGGAGGAAACGTCATGGGTTGTACCCTTAACCTGGGAGAGTTTGTCACCAGGGACAACCTGTACATAACGATCTTAGGATCTTATGATGTCGTGATCGGTATGGACTGGTTGGAATCGCATGAGGTGATACTCAGCTGTAAGACAAAAAGGTTTAACTTGGTCGATCATGAGGGACAAAGATGCGTGATTGTAGGAAGGAACTAGGGAGTTTCCCTGAGGTTCATCTCTTCCTTGCAGCTATGGAAGAACATGCGCAAGGGATGTAAGATTTATGAGATCCTTGCGTTAAACGAGAAGGGAGTAGTGGAAGGTCTAGAACACCTTCCTATGGTGAGAGAGTTTGTGGACATCTTCCCAGAGGAGTTACCTCAGATGTCGCCGGAGAGAAAACTAGATTTTACTATAGACCTAAAACTAGGGACTGAACCGATAGCGAGAATGCCTTATTGGATGTTGACCTCAGAGTTACAGTAGTCAAGAATGCAACTGAAAGAATTTTTGGACCTGGGACTGATACGTCCAAGTGTGTCACTGTGAGTTGCACCTATTATTTTCATACAAAAGAAGGATGGGTCATGGAGGCTCTGCATTGATTATCGTCAATTCAACAAAGAAACGATCAAGAATCTGTATCCGTTGCCAAGGATAGATGATCTGTTTGATTAGATGAAGGGTGTGAATGTGTTATCAAAGATCGATTTGCGATCAAGGTATCACTTGTTATGGATCAAGGAGGATGATGTCCCTAAGACCACCTTGAGGGCGAGGTCTAGACATTACAAGTTTATTGTTTTATCGTTTGTACTAACAAATGTCCCAGGGGTATTTATGAGTTTAATGAATGGGGTGTTCTTTGAGTACTTCGACAAGTTCGTCCAAGTGTTCATTGACAATATTTTGATTTACTCTCGGACGACGGAGGAGAATGAAGAGAACTTGTGCTTGGTACTACAGTGTCCGAAAGAGCACAAATAGTATGGGAAGTTGTTGAATTTCTCATTTTATCAATCAAGGATTCACTACTTAGGGCATGTCATCTTCGACGAATGTATTATCGTGGATCCAATAAAGTTCGAGGCTATTATGGAATGGCCTGCTCCAACGAATGTCCTGGAAATGTGTAGCTTCATGGGTTTACCAGGATATTATCAATGGTTCGTCAAGGAATTTTTGAAGATAGAAAATCCAATGACGAAGTTGCCGAAGAAGAATAAGAAGTTTGTTTGGACCGAGAAATTAGCGGAAGCATTTGGGAGGCTCAAAGAGTTGTTGACAACAACACCGATACTAAAAGTCCCTAACATGGAAGTAGACTTCTTGGTATGCATTGACGCATCCAAGGAAGTCTTAGGCAGAGTCTTGATGCAGGACGGCCAATTGATTCATTACATCTCGAGGAAACTGAGAAGGCATGAGGAGAATTATGTGACACATGATTTGGAGTTGTTATCCATCGTATATGCCTTGAAGGTTTGGAGACACTACCTTGTTGGATGAAAATTTGAACTCAAGATGAACCACTGTGGACTACAAAACATCTTTACGCAAAGCGACCTAAATGCGCGACAATGACGTTGGTCATAATTGCTTAGCGAGTATGACTTAGAGATTACTTACATAAAAGGAATAGTGAACCGAGTGGCAGATGCATTGAGTTGGAGACCACGCATCTTTTCGGTGTTTCCTCTTCAGACGAATCTACATGAAAATATTCTAACTTTACAGCATGACGATGACTGGCACAAAGATGTCGAGGGTTTTATTGGACAAAACACAATGATGGTACCAAGATTTGAAGGATTTACGTTTGACGATGATGGATTATTGAGGTTTAGAAATCAGATTTACGTACCAACGAATGATGAGTTGAAGAGATTGATCCTAAGCGAGGCTCATAGAGTAGTATACATGTCTCACCGAGGAGTCACGAAGATGAGGGCAGACCATAAACCCTTAATCTTGTGGAAGGGAATGAAGGCAGACATAGTCAACTGTGTGGCCAAATGTCTAGAATGTCAGCAGGTAAAGGCTGAAAATAGACACCCAGTAGGATTACTATAGCCACACACTATTCCATAATCGAAATGGGAGATTATTTCGATGGATTTTATTGTTGGGTTGCCATTGATGGAAAGGAGACATGACTCAATTTTCGTAGTAGCAGACACTCTAACGAAGAGTGCTCATTGTATTCCTATGTGTACGACGTATCAGGCACCTAACATAGCTAGAGTTTTCATCAGTGAGATTGTGAGACTGCATGGTGTTCCTAAGAGGATTATATCCTATCGAGGATCGGTGTTTAGTGGACGATTTTGGACTAGTTTCCAAGACGCCTTGGGAACCCAACTTAATTTTAGTACTGCATACAACCTGGAGACTAACGGGAATACCGAACGAATTTAGAAGACCTTGGAGGACATGTTGTGCATTTATGTGATGGACCAACAAAAGTGTTGGGAAGAATTCTTGCCACTGGTAGAATTTTCTTATAACAACAATTATCAAAGCACCATTAAGATGGTGCTTTTCGAGTTTCTTTACGGATGACCATGTCGAACGCCTTTGAGTTGGTATCAAATTGAAGATAGGTTCCTGGAGGGACCAAAAGTGAGCAAATAAATGGAAGAGAAAATGCAAACAATAAGACAAAGGATTAAATAAGCACAGGATCGACAGAAGAGTTATGTCAATGTGCATCGTCTCGACCGTAGTTACGAGGTTGTTGATCGAGTTTTCTTATGGGTTAAACCACATAAGAGTTCGGTCAAGTTTGGAAAGGGAGATAAAATATCTCATAGGTTCGCGGGACCTTTCAAGATCATGGAAAGAAAGGGGCTCGTGGCCTATTGACTAACCTTGCCTGAATCTTTGAGGCGCATGCACAATGTTTTTAGCATATCTATTTTGAGACATTATATTAGTGATCCTACACACGTTATTGACATGAGTTCCTTGCAAGTATTGGACAAGGAGGCGCTCACGACTGAGTTGATCTGCATCCTGGATCATCGCGTTTGATAGCTACGACATCGAACAGTAGATCAGGTCAAGGTCTAGTGGGACAACTATAGTCCACACTGGGCGACCTGGGAGGATGCATATGATATGCGCTAGTAGTTTCCATTTTTGTTTGATAGATAAACTTATGACACTATGATACCCATTATTTTTACAATTATACTGTTAAACTTTGGGATGAAGTTTAGACCTAGAGGGGTGTATGTAACATCCCGCTCTTCCGTGCATTGAACAAACTTATTCTTTGAGGACACTTGCTTGCACATGATCGAGATTATTATACTTTTGGGGATTTGATTATGATTATTAGGTGTTGCGAATTGATTAAATGTTATTATGTTGCATTGACATAGACATGTGTTATTGACTCGATTTTCCTAAGTGTCTAGGATTTCGGACCTCATGGATTTAGAGGCATCGATGGAACCCCTTGGACTCTGGATCGAGTCAGGGAGTGAACCATTGGGTTTTGATTGTTTTATATGTGATATTAGAGAATCTCATTAGATTATATTATATGGATATATTTCTAACATGATTCATTGATGATGCCGGCTGATGATAGCTTGCCGACCAAACTCACATGTGGAGTAAAGGGGTCACGCACGACTACCAGAGATGTTGAGGGAGAGGTGTGGACAACAGCCCTGCCACAACCTACTAGCACTCTCGCCATGGCTCGAGCTATAGGTTAATGATTACCTAGCTCAAGGAGACCCACGATGTCGTGAGGGCCGACTGCGACAGTCGCTCACGATGATTCTAAGGGGCGCACAATAAGGAAGGGGCCTTATTCCTTAGATGCCCTTAGTCTCCCACAAGATCACCTCGCGGAGTATTGACTTCATGGGTTTTTGATGTCTACCAATTCAGTCAAGAGGCGAGTGGCACCCTTGGAGCACGTGGTGCATCCTGAAGGGCACGTCATGCAAGAAAAATGGAAAGAGGCAAGTGTCACCCTTGGAGCACATAGTGCATCCTGAAGGGCCCGTCACGCAAGAGAAACATAAAGAGACAAGTGACACCCTTGGACCACCTAGTACATCCTAAAGGGCATGTCACGTTGTTATTTAATAATTAGAAAAAGTTATATGGATTTAGGACGAATAACATGTTAAGGGAGATTTAAAACTTTTCCCCTAATAAAATGTCGTCCAGCCTAGGAAAATAAAGTCTAGCTCTAAATTATACTTGTGATAAATTTTGTATATATTTATATATATATATATATATATATATATATATATATATAATAATAATGATAATCTTCATTAATATTGTGACAATAAGGGGGTAAGCAATTAAATTGATTTATAAAAATCTTTTGGCATAAAATTTAAAAAGGGGAAATAATTGTTTTACTATATTATGCTAATTAAAAATTTATTCATTAGAAAGAAAAAGGGAAAAAGGGTAATTTTTTGCACATGGCTTTTTGAGTTTAAATAAAAAGGGGAAAGAGGGAAATCTAAAATAGTTAGGAAACTAGGAAAAAGAGGGAAACATAAAAAGAAAGGGGAAACATAAAGAAAAATCAGATAGTCTAACTTAGTAAGGTATCTAGCATTTAAGAACTTTCTAATTTAAACTCAACTAGTAAATTAATAAGCGGGAAAGTCATTAAAACTTGTAAGGGGATTAGGGGACACCTAGCAGCGATTCTAGGAGTGCCTTTAGGTGAGTGAGGGAAATAGGGAAATTAATTAATAAATGAAATTAATTTATGAAGGAATGAAGGGGATGGGTGACACTTGTATGGGTATGATTTTTATGGATTAAATTATTCAACTTTAAATTAAATGGGATTTTGGGAAAGTAAGGGACTTCAAAACTCTATATAATGTAGGGATGAAAATGATGTTGGATCTCTTTTGTTTGTGTAACATTACGTTGTAGAAATTTATACTTGAATGACTTAGCTTGTGAGAGTTGGGATACCTAGCTCGATGAGGAGTGGTAGCTCGGCCTTGCGAGGCGACCTAGGAGCTAGTTGATTCTTTGGTTAGTGTGTGTAACCCCTTTGCAGCTCGGGGATCTAAGGGAGAAGAAGAGTTCCCCTAGCGTTGGTTGGGAGGTACCGGTGAAGTCTCATTGGTCAGAAAGTAGGAGTTACATGGAGCGTGCAAAACATAAACTAAGAGCGGGCGACTTGGGCAATGGTATGCTTCCTTTATTTATGCAATTTAGATTGTTAGAATGATTTATGCTTTTAGTTATGTGTGTTTAATTGGGTTAGGAAAATGATTGTCTTAGCATTTTAGTTGATGACTGAATTATTTCCCAGAGCCCTTAGCTCGATGTTGATTGTTTCCCGTGGCCTTGGATACCCGACATGTCTTAACCGCCTTATCGTTTATTCTTTTGTGATGATTCAGGTTTATTTTTTCCCTCGTCCCTAGCTCATCATTCCACGCCTAAGCATTCGGCCAGGAGCCTGATCTATGGTCGTCACTTCGATGTTAATAGACCTATGGATGTAAACGCCCTAGTTTATGTGCATGGATGATGAGCGAAGGATGTTCCTGCCAGTCATCTACCTCTGTTGGTTGTTCCTGGTCAAGTGTTTGTATTGCGCCTTCTTGCGATTGATTTCCTCTGCATTGGTTTTTAATTCCACTGCGATCAACTCAATACCTTCGACGTTTTTGTTTCACCTCTGCACTCTCAGAGGCTATTTTATTCTTAGTGATTTTCATGACAGTTTCCAGCTCTCGAATGGAGAAATCTCAGTGTGCCCACTTGATGACAGTGTATCTTTTAAACCTTGTGACAGTGATGAAATGAATTTATTCTGAGTTACCCATTGTTGACAACGATGTTATTTTTTACTACTCGTGACTGTGATTGAACTTTCTGACAATGTTTTTACCCATCTTTTGGCTGCAGGTTATCCATTTACTTGGAGGTGAATTTACTCATTTCCTTGACAATGATGTATCTTATTTTAACACTCAAATTTTAGTTTTTTTTTAAAAACTCTGACTGATTTCGTTTATGACAACACTCTATGATAAATTACTATGGTAATTTACGGTGCGGCTAAGTTGCTACAGTAATATTTACCACAACGTTAGTACGTTGTCTTTGCGCTGCTACTTCCAATAACATTTTATTTCTTGATTACACCGCATTGCCACATCTCGCCTGGTTAAACTCTCCTTATCAAATCATTTTGTTTCATACCTGTCACTGATTCGCCTCCTTCCTTTCACAAAGGTCGACTCGGCTCAATCAAACTCTAAGTTGTTGCATCTATTGGACATGTAAACTAATTAAAATAGATATCCTTCAGTTAAAACTTTAACCCTCCCCAAGAGTGAAGGCGATTAAGTAATGATTCTGAATTGGGGGATGCCTTCAAATTTATGGTGATCTTTCCAATAATAGCGCTCACTCTGTAATGAATTAAACTGTTGGGGTGAATTCTAAATCTTCCATTCACGCCAGTCACACCTCTCGACAATGTTATCCTTTAATTCATTGTTGCATCAATGCCCATCTGTGTCAGTCCCTTACCAAGACAAATGATTCTTCCTTGTTCCAACACATTTGATTTCTAGATGTATTTATTTTAGAGTACCTAGTGACTGATCAATGTACACACTTTCTGATTTATTCCTGACAACCTTTATGTAGTTACATTGTAGTTTTGCAACATTGGTAATTTACATTTACCCTACTCAACAACTTATCACCTTTTGAGACAGCCAGATATGGGATTTTTCATTGACGACAACCGATTCAACATTTCCTAGACGACTAACTAAATTCTTCGAAGTTCATACCCTTGACTTTTACTTTTACCTAGGAGCGTGTCTAGTTGGCATTATTGGTTTTGGACATCTTTCCTCCCTTTTATTTAGCGATATTAATTATTGTTATAGGATGTCTTTAGCAATGGCATCGACTGTAGTGAATGGCTCTGAATGAAATTAATTATGATCGGGCCTATGGAAATTAAATCCCTTTAGACGATTATGGCATTAAAAATCATTAAGTGCATATGGAAGTAAATCTTATTTAATACATATGGAAGTAAATCTTATTAAGTGCATATGGAAGTAAATCTTATTTAATACATATGATATTAAATCTCATTAAGTGCATATGGCAGTAATTCTCATTTAATACATATGGCAGCAAATCGTATTTAATACATATGGCAGTAAATCTTATTAAGTGCATATGGAAGTAGATCTCATTTAATACATATGGCAACAAATCTTATTTAATACATATGGCAGTAAATCTTATTAAAGTTCAGATGGCAATAAATCTCATTTAATGCATATGGTAGTAAATCTTATTAAATGCATATGGAAGTAAATCTAATTATATGTATATGGCTTTAGTTTCTCATTGAATTTATATTTCTTTAATGGCATTTTCACTTCTTTGTAGATTCTTTTTAATATTCATAGACAACTTTCATTTTGGTATGGTTAGTATAGATAGACAACATGATGTAATTTAAGGTGTTGATAAGCATTTCACTATAGCATTCTGCTTTGATATGGTTAATCTTGTGATATGATGTAATTTTCTAGTAAGATTTTAATGTTGGGAATAATTTAGAATTGCCAAAGTGAATTTGAATTTAATGATTAAATGAGATTGGTGAGTCTTAACTAAAGGTAACTTACACCTGCTAATTTAGAGTGAAATTAATGATAAAATTAAATTTTTGATTATCCACATCAGACGAGATGAATGGGTTGGGTTGTTGTGCAGTCATGTAATAACTTGCGTTTTCTTGTGGACGTCGTCCTGCATCTTGGCGACCCATTGCTTGGGGTGTGGGTGTAGTCTCCTTGTCCATTGTTTCATCCTATCCTATCGAATCTATCTAGAGTCATCGGTCCAGATATGATGTGTTGTGTGTTGCAGGAGCATCGCCAACTCATCAAGCGAGCCAACACATCAAGTGGAGACCAGCTAGATAAACAAACCCAAATTTTTGAAGTGCTTTGGGATTGTAGCGCAAGTATTAAATGAACCATTTATGAAGGCGCATTTGTATATTGTATTGGACCTTGAGCCTTTAAGCTCTCATCCTTTGGTAGATAGTCGACAATTAATAGATTTAATGCTGGTAGATAGGATTTTTAATTCTAGATTTGATAGTTTAGAGTTCGAGAGGGAAAACGGATATAGACACCCTCATCGTATCATTGTAACATTATTCAGATATTGAAACAAGAGAAAGAAGAATAGAGCAAGCAAAGAGTTGTGTAAAGAATGCCCATGTATAGATATTGAATTAATAGAAGAAAGCATTGATTCAAATCCATGGTTTGTGTTGTTTCTCTATGTACATTGTTGTTGTGCTCATGAATGTTTATTTCCTGTCATACAATTGCTTTTATATGTTGTGTATGTGATTTCATGGTGAACTTGAAGTCTGATGGGAAGAAGAAATTAGTTTCAATTGTTTCTCTAATTTGAACCAGAGAATTCCTGCAAGTGGTGCAGTCGAATTGTCCGCAAGGAGTGCGTTGACAGAAGGGTTCAATTAGAGATAGATTTTGTTCTCATTTCTTTGAAGGTGAAGTTAGGCATAGTGTCGTGCAAGGAGTGCGTAGGCCAAGGAAAAGCCTCAGGGTTGCAAACCTGAGCAAAATTCTAAAAGATTTATGCTGCAGGAGTGCGCAGGGTCAGAAGACTTCAACACTTAGACAAGGTTGAAGGGTCAGAAGACTTCAACAAGATCAGAACCCTTGAGAAGTCGAGAACAAGCTCAGGAGGAGTAGACCTTCGAATTCACTGAAGGAGAAGTGCAGAGAAACTTCTATTGGAAGTCTGAAGGAAGAATCGTAGGTTGGCAAGCAGGAGCCAAGCCTTTGTGAAAGAAGCACTTGATTTATTGTGCAGAAATCATCCAAGGAAAGATAGATGGTCAAAATCCTTTGAGAATATTTCACGAAATCCCATCAGCCATTAGATCTTGGGAAGTTGCGCAGGGGTTAAGCCTTAGTGTGCAGAGGAGGAGTCTCGAGAGGATTCATTGGGATTTTACTCATCGGGGACTTCAGGAGTGTAGAATAGTTGCATCAGGGAATCGTGATCCACGATTTCCCGATAGGATCAGAGTCATCCAACAGTAGGGACACGTGGCAGGAGATCCCGCAGAGTAAGGGATCAGGGAATTGAAAATCCCATGCATATGACAATGGGAATCACAATATCCCGATACGCAATTTCCCGACGGGGTTAAGGACATAGTGGAGGACAGGTGTCAGAAGGTCAACCCTTTCAGGAGTCAACGCCAAGTGGCATCGGGGATCGAGAGTCGGGGATCCATGAGGTGAGTGGATCACGACCTCGTAAGTGTCAATTTCCCGACATGGAAATTTCCAACAGGAACAACAAAGCGTTGGTCATTACCCATCGGGTCTCAGGGATTCAAAGAGATAAGAATTCATGATCACAAGACTCGCGATCACGCGAGTTCCGATTTCCCAATAGAACAAAGGGAGATCATAAGGAGAGTTATGTGGGTGTAGGAAAGTCCCGATAAGGGAATTGAAGAGCATTTCAGCTCTTCAGGCCGAAGGAAAAGAAGGTCCTGAGGAAGTGGACGTTCCAGTGAGGGTGCGGCTGCATCAGAGTGGTATTAGAGCAGGTTTAACTCTTTTTTTTCTGTAGCAGAGAGAGAGGAAAAAAAAATTGCCATGCCGCCCAGAAGAGAAAGAAAATCACTCAACCCAGAGGACAGTGAGGTGCGAAGAAGAGGCAGGCCGACGGGAAATCCAGAAATGGAGAGACAGATGAGAGACCTTCGAGCAAGACTCGAGGAGATGGAGACAACTCAGATATGCACAGTTAGTGCAGGGGATATTAGTGATTCTGATGGAGAGATCGAGGCCAAACGAGAGGAGGTAGTTGCTGCCGAAGATGAATTGACTGAGTGGTTGATAAAAGCTATCGCTAGAATGGGGGCAAAGGCGAAAATGGACATTTCAGTTTACGAGGGAAACCTGGATGCAGAAGAGCTACTAGACTGGATTAGAGCTCTTCACACCTACTTCGACTATGAAGATATCGAAGAGGATAGGAAGGTCAGACATGTTGTCACATGCCTGAAAGGACATGGAGCATTGTGGTGGGACGAACTACAAGCTGACAGACGCTGCAAAGGAAAGCAGAAGATCAAGAGTTGGGATCGAATGATCGCGAAGATGAAGGTGAAGTTCATCCCAAGGGATTACCAAATTACTTTATTCAAGAGAATGCAAAACCTGAGACAGAAGCTAATGATAGTGAAAGAATACACCGAATAATTCTATCGACTGAACATCAGAGAAGGTCATCGGGAGAGCGATGATGAGAAGGTTTCCAGATATCTGAATGGTCTGATATACGACATTCAGGATGAATTAAGTATGGTTACCATCAGGACGGTGGAGGATTCTTATCAGATGGCTCTTAAAGAAGAGGATAAGCTGAGCCGTAAGAAAGGTCAGCGAGGGCAAGGAAGAAGTCATCCCAGAGGCAAGACAGTTGCCCAGGAGAAATTCCAGAAACCCAAGGAGGAATGGAAGAAACCTCAGGGTAGAGTAGAAAGAGGTGGTACCTCACATAAAGGACCATACATTGAACAGAGAGGACAACATAATGAGTAGAAGGGAGATTATGTTGACGCAAATAGTTTTCCTCGTACCAGAGGCAGAGGAAGAGGAAGATGTGGAGTTATCACATGTTTCACATGTGAGAAGAATGGGCACAGGTCATTTGAGTGTCCAGAGAAAAATAAGGACATCGGAGAAGCTCACGTCGCAGAAGCATAGAGGTGGGATTTTGAGACTGAAGATACAAAAGGCGAAAGGTCACTGATGATGCGTAAATCTCTCTTAACACCTGGGAAAGAGGTGGAGGACTCAACTCAGAGGACCAAACTGTTCAGGACAACTTGCAAGACCAAGGATTGGGTATGCAAGGTTATTGTGGACAGCAGTAGTACAGATAATCTCATTTCAATGGAGATGGTGGAAAAGCTAGAGCTGGAGACAACTGATCACCCGAGTCCATACAAAGTCTCGTGGCTACAGAAGGGACATCGGGTAAGTGTCACTAAACAGTGTTTAGTTGAATTCAATATAGGTGGGTATAATGATAAAGTACTATGTGATGTTATTCCCATGGATGTATGCCATCTATTGCTGGGTAGACCATGGAAATATGACAGAAATGTGGTTCATGATGGGAGAATGAACACATATACCCTGGAGAAGGATGGGAGGACACACAGGTTGCTTCCAATAAAGGATAAGGAGGTGAAACCAGAAGTAAGAAATACAATACTTCTCATGAGTGGGAAGGAACTTCTCACAGAGATGGAGAAGAAAGAAGATCCACAATTCTTTGTGGTCAGAAAGCCGAGGATTTTTCTGACTAGCACAAGAGTGGATGATCTACGAGATGAGATTCAGGAACTGCTCGAAGAGGTCGCTGACATCGTAGTGGACGAAATACCTCATTCATTGCCACTGATGAGAAGTGTGAGTCACCATATAGACCTCATACCAGGAGGTAGTTTTCCAAACAAAGTTGCGTACAGGTTGACGCCGCAAGAAAATGAGGAGGTCAAGAGGCAGGTCCAGGAGTTATTGGATAAAGGATTGGTCAAGGAAAATTTAAGCCCGTGTGTTGTTCCGACAGTACTCAGTCCAAAGAAGGATGGAGGATGGAGAATGTGTATCGAATTGAGGGCCATCAACAAAATAACCATCAAGTACAGATTTCCACTACCGAGAATGGATGATCTGATGGATTGCCTGAGCGGGGAAAAGTATTTTTCAAAGATAGATTTGAAAAGCGGATATCATGAGATTCGCATGAGAGAAGGCAATGAGTGGAAGACAACCTTCAAGACAAACGAAGGACTGTATGAATGGATAGTCATGCCGTTTGGCTTGACAAATGCACCAAGTACTTTTATGAGGTTGATGAATGAAGTCCTGAGGGAATTCATCGGGAAGTTTGTTGTCGTATATCTGGATGATATACTGATTTTCAGCAAGACAAAGGCTGAACATCTGAAGCATTTGGCCATTGTGATGAGGAAGCTATAGCAGGAGAAGTTGTTGGTCAACATGAAGAAGTGATCATTCATGAAGACAGAGCTCATTTATTTGGGTTTTGTTATTTCATAAAATGAATTAAAGATGGATCCGAGTAAAGTGGAGGTAATTAAAAATTGGCCATCACCGAGAAATATTTTCGAGGTGAGAAGTTTTCATGGACTAGCTAGTTTCTACCGAAAGTTCATCAGGAATTTCAGTGGAATTAGCGCAGCGATGATGGATACAGTCAAGAAGCGGCATAAGTCTTTTGATTGGACAACAGAGGCTGAAAAGAGCTTCAATCTGTTGAAGAAAAAGATAACGAAACGACCAGTATTGATGTTGCCGGATTTTCAGAATACATTTCAAGTGAAATGTGATGCATGCGGATTTGCCATAGGAGCGGTCTTGAGTCAGGAGGACAGAACAGTTGCATATTTCAGCGAGAAGTTGGATGATGCGAAGCTGAAATACTCCACCTATGATAAGGAATTTTGTGCTATCATACAGGCATTGAAGAAGTGGAGGCATTACTTGATCCCGAAAGAATTTGTATTGTACAGTGATAATCATGCATTACAGTTTGTGAGTCAACAAGAGAAGTTGAATTAGAAACATGCAAAATGGGTAGAGTATATGCAGAATTTTACATTTGTAATTAAACACATTTCGGGTACTGCTAACAAAGTGGTTGATTCTTTGAGCAGGAAGTGTTTGTTGCTACAGGAATTCCGAGTCAAGACATTGGGTTTTGAAAATCTCAGGGACATGTATGCAGGAGATGCAGATTTTGGAGAAGCGTATGAAGTAGCTGAGAATCCAGTTCTCAGAGACAAAAGTCCTTGGATAGATTATATGATCCAGGAAGGATTTTTGTTCAGAGGCAATCAACTGTGTATTCCAAATTGCTCCACGAGGGAGAATTTATTGAAGGAGAAGCACAGTGGTGGATTGGCAGGGCATTTTGGCCACGACAAGACATTTGCATAGTTGAGCGAATCATATTTTTGGCCAGGCATGCGAGAAGATGTCAAATTTTTTGTTGACAAATGTAGAGTTTGCCAGCATTCAAAAGGGAGGAAGCAGCATGCAGGGTTTTAACATCCATTGTCTATACCAGAAAGGCCATGGGAGGCGATTAGAATGGATTTTGTATTGGGTTTGTCGAGGACACAAAGAGGTGCTGATTAGATCTTTGTGGTGGTGGATAGGTTTTCAAAGATGGCACACTTCATTCCATATTCCATGCCAGAAGACTAACGATGCGGCCCACATCGCGAATTTGTTTTTCAAGGAGGTCATTCGACTCCATGGATTTCCGAAAAGTATTGTTTCGGACAGAGATACCAAATTCATAGGGCATTTTTGGAGGACCTTATGGAAGAAGCTAGGAACTAACTTGGCGTTTAGTTCTTCTTATCATCCTCAGATGGATGGACAAACATAAGTGGTCAACAAAAGTCTGGGAGACTTGCTGAGAATCTTGGTGACAGATCACCATAGTAGCTGGGATCATATATTACCCTAGGCAGAGTTCGCATACAATGATTCAGTGAATCAGAGTACAGGGAAAAGTCCATTTCATATTGTGTATGGTACACAACCGAGGGGAGTTTCTGAATTGCGAGATTCAGGACAGACTGCTACTAGCAACGCTAGTGTAGAGGAATTTGCTGAGGCGATGAAAGAACTTCACAGCAGAGTGAAGCAACGATTGATTGATTCAAGTCAGGAATATAAGTGCAGAGAAGATCAGCATCGGAGACAAATTCGGTTTGAAGTTGGTGATCTGGTTTTGGCACATTTGAGGAAGGAAAGTTTCCCAAGGGGAACATACAACAAGATGAAAATGAAGAAAATCGGGCCTTGCAGAGTCCTGAAGAAATTCAGAGAGAATGCGTATGAAATTGAATTGCTCGATGGCATCGGAATATCTCTGACATTCAATGTCTCAGACTTATATCCATATAAGGCTGAGGAAGCAGTAGCTGGAAGTGATGAGCAACGAGAGGTCCAGTGGTAGAAGCAGATGTCGATTGCAGAGAAGCCGCAGATGGAGAGTATAATCGACAAGCGAGTGAGAAAAAAGACCAGGCGGAAGCAATACTTCGAGTATCTGGTCAAATGGAAGAACCACCCAGTGGAAGATGCCAGCTGGGAAAGTGAAGCAGAGATTCAAAAGCATGGACAGACCGTGCAGGAGCTCATGGACAGGAGCCCATGAAAGTTTTCAAGCCGACGAGTATGATGCAGGAGCATCGCCAACTCATCAAGCGAGCCAACACATCAAGCAAAGACCAGCTGGATAAAAAAACCCAAATTTTTGAAGTGCTTTGGGATTGTAGCGCATGTCTTAAATGAACCATTTATGAAGGCGCATTTGTATATTGTATTGGACCTTGAGCCTTTAAGCTCTCATACTTTGGTAGATAGTCAACAATTAATAGATTTAATGCTGGTAGATAGGATTTTTAATTCTAGATTTGATAGTTTAGAGTCCGAGAGGGAAAATGGATATAGACACCCTCATCGTATCATTGTAACATTATTCAAATATTGAAACACGAGTAAGAAGAGAAGAGCAAGCATAGAGCTGTGTAAAGAATGCCCATGTATAGATATTGAATTAATAGAAGAAAGCATTGATTCAAATCCATGGTTTGTGTTGTTTCTCTGTGTACATTGTTGGTGTGCTCATGAATGTTTATTTCCTGTCATACACTTTCTTTTATATGTTGTGTATGTGATTTCATGGTGAACTTGAAGTCTGATGGGAAGAAGAAATTAGTTTCAATTGTTTCTCTAATTTGAACCAGAGAATTCCTGCAAGGGGTGCAGTCGAATTGTCCGCAATGAGTGTGTTGACAGAAGGGTTCAATTAGAGATAGCTTTTGTTCTCATTTCTTCTGAAGGTGCAGTTAGGCACAGTGTCGTGCAAGGAGTGCACAGGCCAAGGAAAAGCCTCAGGGTTGCGAACCTGAGCAAAATTCTAAAATATTTCTGTTGCAGGAGTGCACAGGGTCAGAAGACTTCAACACTTAGACAAGGTTGAAGGGTTTCCGCAAGGAGTGAACACAAGAAGTTATGAAAAGGACTTAAGAAGTCGAGAACAAGATCAGGAGGAGTAGACCTTTGAATTCACCGAAGGAGAAGTGCAGAGAAACTTCTATTGGAAGTCTGAAGGAAGCATCGTAGGTTGGCAAGCAGGCACCAAGCCTTTGTGAAAGAAGAACTTGATTTATTGTGCATAAATCGTCCAAGGAAAGATAGACGGTCGAAATCCTTTGAGAATATTTCACGAAATCCCGTCAGCCATTAGATCTCGGGAAGTTGCGCAGGGGTTAAGCCCTAGTGTGCAGAGGAGGAGTCCCGGGAGGAGTCATCGAGATTTTACTCATCGGGGACTTCAGGAGTGTAGAATCGTTTCATCATGGAATCATGATCCGCAATTTCCGGATAGGATCAGAGCCTTCCAACAGCAGGGACACGTGGCAGGAGATCCCGCAGAGTCGGGGATCGGGGAATTGAAAATCCCGTGCATATGACAATGGGAATCGTGATATCCCGATACGCGATTTCCCGACGGGGTTAAGGATGTAGTGGAGGACATGTGTCGGAAGGTCAACCCTCGCAGGAGTCAATGCCAAGTGGCATCGAGGATCGGGAGTCGAGGATCCGTGAGGTGAGTGGATCACGACCTCATAAGTGTCGATTTCCTGATGAGGAAATTCCTGACAGGAACGACAAAGTGTTGGTCATTACCCATCGGGTCTCGAGGATTCAAAGAGACAAGAATTTGTGATCACAAGACTGGCAATCACGCGAGTTTCGATTTCCCGATAGAAAAAGGGAGATCATAAGGAGAGTTTTGTGGGTGTAGGAAAGTCCCGATAAGGGAATTGAAGAGCAGTTCAGTGCTTCGGGCCGAAGGAAAAGAAGGTCTTGAGGAAGCGGGTGTGCCAGTGAGGGTGTGGCTACGTCATTGTTCCAAGTTATGGATGTGTCTATCATGTGGAGACGACATTATTCCTGATGAGGGGATCATGGTGCGCCCTAATGGATAGTGGCGAACGAGAACTTGGTCAGAGTTGGTGCATTCTGTGTGGGTGTTGTCGAGCGTTGTAAGATGCTTTTGGCCCATGGGTAGAATTCCCTCATGCATTTGGTTCATGTTCCTTGTGGTTATAGTCTTGTTTTTCAAGGTCGTTGTGTCGGGAGGGGGATGTTGTCCCTTATCTTGTAGGTGTATCTTGTTTGCGTTGGGCGGGTAGTCATTCCTCCTAGTTGTTCAACGCATATTTCTCCCAGTTTCCCATGCACCAGTGTGTGGATTCATATTTTCCTATTTACCTAGACTGCATGCTTGCGTTCGTCGTCAGTGGTGTGGTTAAACTGTTTTCATCGTCGCCTTCTTTCCTAGAAAAGAAAAAGTTCACTTCTGCTTTGCTTATAGTCGTAACGATGGTGTCGTAACAGTAACTATGTGATCTATTCATGATCAGTTTGTATAACTAAGTGGATAGATGTTATGTATGTGAGCATACCCATAGAGGTGGAGTACAACGTGATTGAAAGTGTGTGCAAGGAGAAGAGAGTGAGGAGAGGATGGTTGAATGCCTATCAAGGCTATTGTAATTCTCCCTTGAATAATAAGAAGACCGATAATCATTGGTCGTGGCTTTCTCCCTCATTGGGTTTCCACATAAATCATTGTGTCAAATTGTGATATTGTTGTTCTTGGTTTAAATGCGTGTTTGATCTTGTTTATGTTATGCTCTATTTAATGCTCTGTTTTGCTTCCACTACCCAACAACTATTATATTGTTTTATTGTGACAAAATACACGTAATATCCGAAGCTTAATTCAATTCTGAAGTCATTAAAAGTTACAAAGTAAACAAGTCATTAAAATTTACATAGTAAACTTTGTAATTAAGTTTTGAGATAACCTAAATCTACAATCAAAATGAATTTCATAATGAAAAAAAAAAATTAAATAACTCAAAAGTTGAATAATTTACATGTCAACAAATTTGGTATGTGGGAAGTCATGAGAATCAATCTTTGTTTGTCTAAACAACATAAAAAGATATTGAGAAAGTAAATTCATAAGTAGGTTGTAAAATGCCCCCAAACCATAACCGTAATTAATAGGAAAAAAATATGTTGGCAATGAATTCACTACAAATTTAAATCCAATCCCCTTCCCTATGATGGAATAATGATGAATTAATTGCTTAGTCAGAAAATTACTTAAAAGGAAGCAACTACTACTTCAAAAATGATCTTCACATAAAAAAAATCATGGTGTCCAAGAGTCTTCCAAAATCTTTCGGAACTCCATCTCACTCAAAGTCACTAAATCACAAGTGCTAGTTGCTAAACCCTAAATGAAGTAGTGATAAAATTGAGATGAAGTAGTGATAAAATGGAGGGGGCACACAAAAAATAATAGTGTCCATGGCTATAGAGATTTACATAATGTAATTGAGCATCAAAAGGGTATAATCTATATTGTTATGATCCGGTATCATGTGATTCAATAGCGGCTTCAAATTTACACCAAAAGTTGATATGACGATTGTGCATTTCTTTTGTGGACAAATAATGGTGTGTAGGAGTATATCGATTTACAAACTTTGGAACGTTGGCACCGATTAGATTATCCTCCAACGATCTTTGATATCATTCATTAACACTCACGAGTGTATAGTAATACAATGATACAAGTTTAAAGAAGATAATTTGAAATTGATAAGGACCTGAGGTGTGAACCACTTTCAAATTGGCCTTTGGTGAAATGATTGACTTTATAGTTTAACATTCGAGGTCCAAACACTAGTAGAGGGAGTAGCATATTGACTTTGTTGTATGGGTAGTTGAATATTTGATCTCTACAAAGGGAGTAGTCTATGTATTAGATTTTTTTTTTTTTTTCGGGGTAATTATCATTGCAATTTGTTTATATATTTTTATAGATAATTATCATTGGAATTTACCTATTTAATTGTTAATGAAATTGCAATTTTTCATTATTTGAATTGTACTTGATGGATCCAAAACTCTATCTCTAATTCACCTAAATTGTATAATCTAAATAACTAATATCTATAATTCCATCAATTATTTCAATTTTTTTTTTTCAATTTCTAAACAAAACTAATAAAAAAATTAAACAAATCTAATATTTAGAGTAAGTAGAAGCCCTACTAGAAGTTCAAACACTAGTCTCATTATGGTGTCCGATCTTACTCGATGGAACATGAAAGTACTATCGACATCCTCTTCGAAGGAAGAATGATAAATAGTTATTTTAAATGCTAAAAAACATTTTCTTAACCTAATGTTGGTTTACTGTTCACTTATGTACCTAAGTCCTAGATTGTGAATAAGTGATTAAAGCAATAGAAAAATAGAAAAATGACAATATTTTATGCTTTGCCTAGATCGATGCACGAGAATGCGTGAACATAAAAGTAAGTATGACAAGGACGCATACACACCAAAGAAACATTATGGAGAGATTTAATTATCAATATCTTTTTTTTTATAAATGTAAACAAAGTGTTTCTTTTGGAGTTGACAGAATATTTCAATGTAATGGTGTCTATGTGGAAAGTTGACATAGTTGAAGTCAAGACTGAGTGAAAGCCAAATCTACCTAGCTTGGCAAATAGAAATGATCTCTAAGTGGAATACAAAAATGGCCCCAATTATTGATTACTAATATCCTCACCGAGTTGTACTTAAAGAGAGTCTTCCTTGCCACCAGTACGTTTGACCTAATCCCTCCATTGGGCAACCACTCCTTGTCTATGGCGGGCTACCAATGTGATTTTGTCGAAATTTTAAGAGAATTATTGTATCCAAAGCTCAACCCGATCACCACGAAAGGCACTAGAAAAACGTGGCAAGTTCAATTCAGGGTTTCAATGTATACGAGAGGGTTGTTGAGACATGATGTTGTTGAGATTAAAATTTTATGATTTTATAGAAAATCACATATCATTGAAGAAAGGTGAAAACATGAAAATGAGTCACACTTTTGTTGGTTTATTATGAATAAAAATGAATATTTTTTGTTTCTTCAACTTCAATCCTTTTAAATTCTTATTAGTCATTACGGAAAGTCTTGGACCATAGAAATCGTTTGGACCATAGAAATCGTTTTTGTAGTTACTGCAATTTGGATTTTGGGTGGACAATTTTTTTTTTGTGTTTTTTCCCAAAGTTTAACTTTGTTGTCAACAATTTTTAAATTTTTTTTTCCATGTGTTCTCATTACTCTTTCAAAACAACATATTGTTGGGGATGATGGAAATTTAATAGACAATTTGATACTTCACGTTTAGTGGATGGTTGGAACAAATGCTTGTATGGGCCTGGAACAAGTGTGTACCAGTCTCAAAGTTTATATATCATCCCAGTTTCAAAAGCTTACTATTGTGTCACTTGGTAACTGGGGAACATTTAAAGTATCCCAGTTTCAAAAGCTTACTATTGTGTCACTTGGTAACTGGGGAACATTTAAAGTTGTGTGTTAGACCATTTGTTTTTGTTATTATTTCTATCATATCTATTATACAAGATATATATATATATATATATATATATATATATATATATATATATATATATATATATATATATATATATATATATATATATATATATATATATAATTCATTTAATTTTAATAAGATTCAAGTATTCTGAAAGGATTTTTCTGTATTATTATCTATACGACATGGTTTTGTGTGAGATATTTTATCGACTACAATTATTTTAATTGAATTCTTTTATTCTAATTAACTCTATGGGTGAATTTAGATTTGACAGTTAATTTTATGGGAGCTTAGTTTTACTATTCAAGATATCATTGAAATAACATTATTGCAACAATGAATGGAATAAATTGGACTAAGAGTCTGTAGATGGTATATGGCGATGCTAAATTGAACATCATTCTTTCTGCATTTGATCACGATGTAGTCTCATATCATCCACAAAGACGAGTTTCTTCCCAACTTCTTTGTTAAAATGAATAGTTTTAATTACTTGTTTGTTTTCTTAACAGTAGACAAATTTACTTGTAACTTGTGTTTGTGAAGTGTATGCAATACTTTTTAAATAGTATGAGGTTGAAGATGATGATCTAGTATCTTGATTTTAACCAGTGGTGTGTCATATTAGTTTATGAATTTTAGAGACATGTGCAATTCATTTCTTTGCTTGCTTCATAGTGTGTGCCTCATGCATAATGTAGCTATTATGTTTTATTGAAGTTTGTTTCTTCATAATGTATGCATCATGCATAATGCACCTATTGTGTTTTATTGAAGTTTTTTGTGTTATTATTGTAATGTTTGTTCAAAGGACTTCATTCAAAGTTTTCTTATTTGTATAAATAATATAGACATGTCTTGCAACTTTTCAATGTAAAAAATGATATATAATATTGGATTTTAGTTTCACCCTTTCTCTATTTCCTTCATTTGATACCAAATATGTTCAATTATGTTCACTAATTTATACAAAATCACTGATGGTGGGTACTTTTGGAAGATTTTGGTCTATTGACTAACTTATAAAAAAATATTGATAAGAAGATTTTGGTTTGGTTTTGGATCTAACATTACATTTTAGTAACAAATCTATTTGATGATTTATAGAAACATAATGATATTGGGTTGTTTTAGAAGATTTTGGTTTGGATTTTTTTTCAAGATTGCATTTTAATTGTCTTTATTCTAGAAAATTAATGGTAATGGGTAGTTTTAAAATATTTTGGTTTGGTTTTCATTTTAAGATACATTAGATTATTGTGTGTGATAATAAAATTAAATAAGAATTATCTGAACTAAACTCTCGATATATTCATATACAATTTTTAAATATGGGATTTTAGTTTCATCCTTTCTCTACTTCCTTTATAAAGTAGCAAGTTCATTCACTAATTTATACAAAATCACTAATAGCTCGTATTCTTGGAATATTTTAACCTATTCAATAATTTATGTATTCAACATACATGTGCAATTAGTTTCTATGCTTGTTGTTTCATAGAGTGTGCCTCATGCATAATGCATATATTATGTTTTATTAAATTTTATTGGGGTATTGGTGTAATGTTTGATAAAAACACTTTTCTCAAAGTTATTTTATTTGTATGAACAATACAGACATGTCTTACAACTTTTCAATGTAAAGAATTGTATATTATATGAATTGTTTACACTCTCATCCAAGACTCTTCTACTGAGGTGAAGAAGATATATATGTGTTAAGTGAGAAGATATGGTTATAGAAAAAGGCCTCGCACAACCTGAAAAATAGCTAAGTTTAAAATTATGATCATTAATCAACAATATTTTTAAGGTTAAACATATGCTTAAAAGAATTTTCTTCACTTTGTATACTTATCTTTTATACTGAACTTTTTTACTTAAAATAATTTCAACTTAACAATATTTTTTAGGAAAAACATATGCATAAAAGAATTTTGTTTAATTTATATACTAATTTTTTATAATAAACATTGTTGCTTAAAATAAATTCAAGAGTTACTGGTGGAATCCTAGGAAATGATTGTACCATAAATGATTTGGTTATCATGAAAATTACATCCCTTGTCATAATCTGTCTATTGGAAGTCAGGAGTTGCAAACAGCGGAAGTGTTGAGGATATGTGATATGAATTATATGGGAAAGAGTTCGAATTAGACTATGTGTTTATTGTGTGTGGATATGCATTTGTAGAGGTGAATAATATATATCTATGTGGATGGATTATATGTTTGTGTTGAACATATATATATAGAACATATATATGTAGAACACATATATATGTATAACATTATTTTTTAAGTTAATCATATACATAAAAGAATTTTGTTCACTTTACATACTTATTTTTGAATATATGTATATACTTAAAAACATTGAGATATCCAAAAAGTAAAGCATTTGGTATTAATGTTTTTTAAATATCAACTTCTACAAATTGTTGGGGCAATATTCAATCTTAGCATAAAGGTTATCTTACATTTTCATTTAGTTATATTAAGTTTCATTATTCATATCTTGTGTCGAGAAATCTACCCACTTTGCTTCTTACAATTATAATGTGTGGAAACTTTGCATTGGTTCTCCCCCAACCTAACCTCGAAACACCCTTTATATTTATTCATGCATATTCTAACCTCCACATTGAACAATTTAGTTATTCATGTTTATTACCTCATAAGATAACTTCCCCATTGAATACTTCACTTATTTACTAAATTTTACTCTACATTCAACACTTTACATTTTTTTTTATTTTTACAAAGTTTTATGCTAAATATTTTTACATTTAAACACTTTACTAAAAGGTTAAAAGACTTTGGTGTTAACCATTGTTGATTATCCATAGAAAAAATAAGTTGTTTTATGTAAATATTTTATGTTTGTAAAATAATTATTAATATTTTAAACTCTTTTATACTAATTTATTATTTGAGTAAGAAAATTTTTCATATTTATACATATTTATACATATGAGTATAATTTTTATTAATACAATATTAAAATAATATAACATATAACTCTATTATTGATAACATTTTTCCCCAAAACACTCTCATCCAAGACTATTGTACTGAATGTACTCCAACTTTCACTATGGATTTGAAGGTGAAGTGACTTTAATACTAAATAGTTGTGTAGGGGATATACTTGTGTGGAGTGCAGAGGTGCATAAGATATGTATATGTGGATTTGCTAGATATGGTCATACCAAAAGGATTTTCACAACTTGAAAAATGGCTAAGAAAAATATTAAAATTAAAATCATGGTCGTTAATCCAATATATTCATAGAAGCCTTTTGTTCACATTGTTTACTTATTTTATAACAAACATTACTACTTAAAATAGATTCAAGTGAACAATATTTTTTAAGTTAAACATATGCATAAAATATTTTTGTTCAATTAATATACTTATTTTTTCTAATAAACATTGTTAATTAATAAATATATAATTATATTCTTGATAAAGTGCAAAAGATATGTCCATAGTGCGAAGATGAAAAAGTTATATCTATGTAGATATGGTCATAGAAAAAGGCTCTAAACAACTTGAAAAATGACCAAGCAAAACATTATAATTAAAATTATGAGCACTAATCAACAATATTTTTTAAATTCAGCATATGCATAAAAACATTTTGTTCACTTTATATACTTATTTTTATAATGAACATTGATACTTAAAATAAATTCAATTCAAGAATAGTTTTTAAGTTAACCATATTTATAAAATCATTTTGTTCACTTAATATACTTTTTTTTTTATAACAAACATTGTTACTTAAAATAAAATTCAATTAAGTATCAAGAGTTAATCAATGAATAGTAGCAAATGAATGTGACATAAATGGTTATCATGCAAATTACATCACTTGTCATAATTTGTTTCATGGAACTATTGGAAGTGTGGAAGTGCGCGAGTGTAGGAGGATGAGTGATTGATGCAGGAGCATCGTAATCACATCAAAAGAAAGGTAGGTGTGGAATCAGAATTGACACCTCAACATATCGAAGGATCCAAACTGACCTTAATCAACTTGGTAGTGGTGTGAATATATTTTTTATTTTCTCATTAATTTATTAACTGTATGTAAAGTCTGGCCACCGTTTGAAATGACATAATGATTGTAAATTCTTTAGATGATTGTAAATGTATTACAGGTGTCGGATATTAGCCCTGATTATTCATTAGGTTGCATTAATTGAGTAGGTAACCGCTTAAACATAATGTAATAGTATTTAGGTAGGAGGAAGGAGAGAAATTAAGCTCTAGGTCCTTAGACATGTTTTCCTATAATAATTGTAAAGGATAAAACGATTATAATTATTTTTCTTCTGAAATGAATAGAACAGAGGAAATTGACCCAAATACACAGTGTTGATATTGTTATGGTTTGACTGTGTTTTTATGTGTTTGTGAATGGATGATGTTCATAGTGAATGAATGAGTTCAATTGTTTCTCTTCTATAAGATTATGCAAGGAGTGCATGCAGAGCGCAAGGAGTGCATGTGAAGAAGTATTTTTCGACTTAAATCTCAGAAGGGAAAGCAGGAAAATTCTATATGCAAAGTGTGCATATTGAAAGCAAGGAGTGTGTATAGAAGCAAACTTGTGTTAAAGTTTGAAATATCAGGAAGTTGAGCATAGAGTATGCCAGGAGGGCATTAGAAAGTCTTTTGAATAAGATGCAGAGTGAAAGTGTGTGCCAAGGAAGAGGTTTATATTTAATTTGTCAGAAGCTTAGGAGGAGTATAGGTTATAAAATTCGATAATAGATACTTAGAAGAATTTATAAGTCCTAAAGAATTGACGCGTTCAAAGGTGGAGTGCAGAAATTAAGTCTGGAGGAAGATCGAAGGTTAAGATTCATTCATAAAGAGCCAAAATGTTTCAAGTCGTTAGATCTCGGAGAATTAGCGCACTGGTTAGTTATGAGGAGTTATCGAAATTTCACAAAGACAAAGGATTTGGTAAGAAAAAAGTGAAATTCAAGAAACCCTAAAACGTGAAATGCTAAAATCATCAGGACCATCCATCGAAAGTGGACACGTGGTGAAAAGTCATCCTTTCGCTGACTCGCAGGAGGGAAAAGTCAAAAGGGCAGAGTCATGAGATCTCATGAGACCTGAGTTCGCGAAAATATCATGATCGTCGATGGAGGAGAAGATCTGAATCATTGAGTCATTTCAGAGATTAAGTTGTGAGAATTCGCGAAATGCAAAATTGCGATTTGATCGCAGTGGTTGGCTGGAGAGTTATTGTGGACCGTTGATCTGATATAAATATTTCACAATTTTGGGTAGCAGAGGATTAAGAGAACGAAGGTGAATGGCATCGGGAGTTCCCAATACGCGAAGTTCTGATGCGCTCGAATGGATTGGCCCCAGGTCATAACGAGAGGTCATGTGGGTGAAGGATAAGGGAGGAAATAACATGTGTTAGGCCCTTGTCGAAATTTCAGGACTCGGGAGATCGAAGGACAAAGACTCAGTTGACTCATATAGGCGATACACGAAATCATGATGCACCTTTTCGGAGAAGCGTGTGGTCACAAGACATGGTCACATGGAAAAAATCTTGCACTTAGCACTTGTTCACACAAGAAGAAGTTTCACAAATAATTGTGGATTGTTTTCTTAGAGGTTCCAGTAAGGAAGCAAAGACTTATTCAATTCAGTCTTGAGAAGATCCTAGACTGGGAGGTTGCATAGTCCTTGGAGAGAAGAGGGGTCTGCACTAAGTGGTATCAGATCCTGAAATAGATTTCAAGTTTAGTTGAGTGTGTTAGAAACAGTTGGAGTGATGCCATCGAGGGTATGCACAGGACCACCTATAGCAAGCCATGTTGTAGGAAGAAAAGTGAGAGAACTTCTCACAAGGATGGAATCGATGGAAACAATACAAAAGAGAACATCTACTACTGAAGATGTCAGTGATGCAAAAAGTGAAGAAATAGAAGTTGAAAAAATTATAGGGGAAGATGCGGCTGAAGAACGCTTGTTGAAAGTTTTTGTGAAGTTGGGAGCTACAACAAAGGTGGATGTCCCAATGTATGAAGGTATCTTGGATGCCGAAGATTTTTTGGACTAGATAAGGTGCTTGGATAAGTATTTTGACTATGAAGAGGTCGAGGAAGGAAGAAAGGTGAGACATGCTATCACTGGATTAAAGGGACATGAAACATTGTGGTGTGATGAACTGCTAGCAGAAAGGAGGAGCAAAGACAAACAAAATATAAATAATTGGGAAATGATTCTAGCCAAACTGAAGGTTAAATTTATACCTAGGGATTATCAGATAGAGTTGTTTAGAAAATTGCAAAACCTGAGATAGAGGGGTATGACAGTGAAAGAGTATACAAAAGAATTTTATAGGTTGAATATTAGGACTGGACAAAGAGAGAAGGATGATGAAAAAGTTGCCAGGTATATAAATGGTTTGAGGTATGAAATTCAAGATCAAATCAGCATGATGACTATGAGGACAGTGGAAGATGTTTATCATATTGCACTAAAGGAAGAAGAAAATTTGGCCAGAAACTAGAGTCAATGGAACAAAAGAAGAGGCTTAAATAGAGGTAAGGGATTTTTCTATGATAAGGCAACGAAAGATAAGGATGAGAATGAGAAATCATATGGTTGCTTTGAAAGAGGAGGAAGTTCTCAAAGAAGACTGTTTGGTGGGAGAAATCATTTTCCTCGAAGAAGAGGAAGAAGTATAGGAGGTGGAGTTAAATGTTTTTCTTGTGGAAAGACAAAACATATGTCTTGGGAAGGTATAGAGAGGAAGAGAGAAGGAGGAGGAGAAGAACACATTTCCAAAGCCCAGAAGAATGTTGAAGCAGAGGCAGTAGAAGGAGGACAAAATATAATAATGAGGAAAGCTCTTCTAAAGCTAGAGAAAGAAATAGAAGACCCAGTTCAGCGAACGATGTTGTTCAGGACTTCTTGTAAAACAAAGGACAAAGTTTGTAAGATGATTATAAATAGTGGGAGTAATGATAATTTAGTATCTACAGAAATGGTGGAGAAGTTGGATCTGGAGACAACTGCACACCCAAGCCCATACAAAGTATCATGGTTGTAGAAAGGACATCAAGTAATGGTAATTCAACAATGCAAAGTTAAATTTAAAATAGGAGGTTATAAAGATGAGATTCTATGTGATGTAATTCCCATGGACATTTCTCATATTTTGGTGGGGAGACCATGGCAGTTTGATAGGAATGTTATTCATGATGGGAGGAAGAATACTTATACTCTCGAAAAGAATGGAAGAACCCACATGTTATTGCCAATAGAGGAGAATAAAGAAAAGGAAGAATCCAACACAAGAATAATTCTCATGAGTGGGAAGGAAATCTTGAACGATATCAAGAAAGACCAGGAAATCCAATTTGTTGTCATAAGGAAGCCGAGAGTTTTCCTTACCAATACTTCTGTGGATGATTTACATGAATAAATCCAAGAATTGTTGGAGAAATTTGCTGACATAGTAGTGGATGAATTGCCTCACTCATTACCACCCATTAGGAATATTAGTCACCATATTGACTTGATTCCAGTAGCTAGTTTGCCAAATAAAGTAGTGTATAGGTTGACACCTCAAGATAATGAAGAAGTTAAGAGGAAAGTTCATGAGTTTTTGGATAAAGGTTAGTCAGAGAAAGTCTAAGCCCATGTGCAGTGCCAACTGTATTGAGTCCAAACAAAGATTGGGGATGGAGAATGTGTATATATTCAAGAGCCATCAACAAGATAACAATCAGTTATAGATTTCCTTTACCCGGGATGGATGACTTGATGGATTCTTTGAGTGGAGAAAACTATTTTTCAATTACAGACTTGAAGAGTGGATATCATCAAATAAGAATGAGAGAGGGGGATGAATGAAAAACAACATTCAAGACAAATGAATGATTGTTTGAATGGCTAATCATGCCATTTGGATTGACAAATGCTCCAAGAAAATTTATGAGGTTGATGAATGAAGTATTGAAGGACTTCATAGGCAAATTTGTCATTGTATATCTGGATGATATATTAGTTTTCAGCAAAATAGAGGAAGAACATTTAAATCACTTGACATTAGTGATGAGGAAATTGCAGTAAGAAAAGTTGTAGTAAACTTGAAGAAAAGTTATTTTATGAAGACAGAGCTCATATATTTGTCTTTTTTTATCTCTTCAAATGAATTGAATATGGATCTAGAAAAGGTGAAATCAATAAAAGAATGGTTGTCACCTAGGAGCATATTTGAGGTGAGACGTTTTCATGGTTTAGCAAGTTTTTATAGAAATTTTATCAAAAGGTTTAGTGGTATATGTGCACCCATGATGGACACTGTGAAGAAGAAACATAAGTATTTTAATTGGACAGAGGAGGATGAGAAAAGATTGAGAGTGTTGAAAAAGAATATAACAAAGCAACCAGTTCTGGTTTGACCAGATTTTGGGAACACATTTCAGGTGAGGTGTGATGCAAGTGGAATAGCCATTGGAGCAGTTTTGAGTCAAGATAATTGGCTAGTTACTTATTTCAGTGAGAAATTGGATGACAATAAGGAGAAATATTCTACATATGATAATGAGTTTTATGTAGTGATTCAAGATTTGAAAAAATGGAGACATTATTTAATTCCAAAGGAGTTTGTCTTGTATAGTGATAATCAAGCTTTGCAATTTATTACTAGGCAATAGAAGTTGCATAAGAGACATGCTAAGTGGGTAGAATTCATGCATAATTTTACTTTTGTTATTAAACATATTTATAGAAGTGTTAATGAAGTTGCAGATGCTTTGAGCAGAAGAAGTTTGGTTGTACAGGAATTTCAAGTGAATACCTTAGGGTTTGAACACCTTAAGGAAATGTATTAGGAAGATTCAGATTTTAAGGAGGCTTACGAAGCATATGGAAATCCTTTGTTGAGGGATAACAACTCATGGTCATAATATTTGATCCAGGATGGATTGTTGTTTAAAGGAAGCCAATTGTGCATATCAATATGTTCAATGAGAAATAATTTGTTGAAGGAAAAACATAGTGGAGGTTTAGCCGGACATTTTGTTCATGACAAAACATTTGCGCAACTGAGTAGTTTGTATTATTGGCCAAGTATGAGGGAAGATGTGAAGAAATTTGTAGACCGTTGTAAGATTTGTCAACATACAAAAGGGAAGAGACAAAACACTGGTTTGTGTCAGCCATTGCCTATTCTAGAAAGGCCTTGGGATGTAATTAGTATGGATTTTGTATTGGGATTACCTAGAACCCAGAGAGGAAGTGATTCCATAGTTTTTATAGTTGATATATTTTCCAATATGGAACATTTTATACCATGTCGGGAAAAAAATGATGCTACACACATAGCCAATTTGTTTTCCAGATAAATTGTGAGATTACATGGATTTCCTAGAAGCAGAGTTTTAGACAAGGATACTAAGTTTGTGGGACACTTTTGAAGGACTCTATGGAAGAGGATGGGAAAAAAATTATCTTTTAGTTCAACATATCACCCTTAGACAGAGGGAGAGATTGAATTAGTGAACATGAGTTTGGGAAATTTGTTAAGGATTTTAGTCACTGAACAAGGTCATCAGTGGGATCAGATTCTGGCACAGGAAGAATTTACATTTAACAATTCAGTTAATAGAAGAACTGGAAAAATTCCATTCGAGATAGTATATGGGAGACAACCGAGAGGGGTTGTAGAATTAAGAGAATTGAAACAGGATGAACTTAGGAGCGTTGGAGCAGAAGATTTTTCTATAGAAATGAAAATACTTCATGATCAAGTTAGAAGGTAGATACAAGATAATAATCAAATGTATAAGGACAGAGTTGATCAAAAAAGAGGAGAAGTTCAATTTGAAGTGGGAGACAAAGTTTTAGCTCATTTGAGGAAGGAGAGGTTTCCAAGAGGAACATATAATAAGTTGAAGATGAAGAAGATAGGACCATGCAATATTCTTAGAAAATTTGCAACAAATGCTTATGAAATTGAGTTGCTAGATAATGTTGGGATATCACCAATATTCAATTTTGCATATTTGTATCCTTATAACCAAGATGAAATAGGAGAAATGGATGACCAGGAAGAGATTCAGTGGGAAGAACATATGCCTGCAGTAGAAAAACCTCAAATGGAGAAAATTTTAGAACAAAGAGTTCGAAGGAAAACTAGAAGAAAGATGTATACTGAATATTTGGTAAGTGGAAAGATCACCCAATAGAAGATTCAAGTTGGGTAACTGAACCTGATATTTTGAAGCATGGAAAAACAGTGCGAGAGATCATGGACAAGAGTCCATGAATATTTTAGCTAGAGGAGTATGATGCAGGAGCATCGCAATCACATCAAAAGAAAGGCGGACGTGGAATCAGAATTGACACCTCAACACATCGAACAAGCCAAATTGACCTTAATCAACTTGGTAGTGGTGTGAAGATATTTTTTATTTTCTCGTTAATTTATTAAATGTATGTAAAGTTGGGCCACCGTTTGAAATGACAGAATGATTGTAAATCCTTTACATGATTGTAAATGTATTAGAGGTGTGGGATATTAGCCATGATTAGTCATTAGGTTTCATTAATTGAGTAGGTAACCGCTTCAATAGAATGTAATAGTATTTAGGTAGGAGGAAGGAGAGCAAGAAAGCTCTAGGTCCTTAGAGAAGTTTTCTTGTACTAATTGTAAAGGATAAAATGACTGTAATTATGTTTTCTTCTAAAATGAATAGAACAGAGGAAATTGACCCAAATATACAGTGTTGATATTGTTATGGTTTGACTTTGTTGTTATGTGTTTGTGAATGGATGATGTTCATAGTGAATGAATGAGTAATTGAATGATTTCAATTGTTTCTCTTCTATAAGATTATGTGAGGAGTGAAAGCAGAGGGCAAGGGGTGCATGTGAAGACGTCTTTTTTGACTTAAAGCTCAGAAGTGATGGAGGGAAAATTATGTATGAAGAGTGTTCATATTGAATGCAAGGAGTGCGTATAGAAGAAAACTTGTGTTAAAGTTTGAAAGCTCAGGAATTTGAGCACAAAGTATGCCATAATGGAATCATAAAGTGTTTTTAAGAAGACGCGGAGTGCAAGTGTGTGCCAAGGCAGAGGTTTATATTTCATTTGTCAGAAGCTCAGGAGGAGTAGTGGTTCTAAACTTCGAGAATAAATACTTAGAATAATTTCTAAGTCCTGAAGAATTGAAGCGTTCAAAGGTGGAGTGCCGAAATTGAAATTCTGGACGAAGATCGAAGGTTAAGATTCATTCAGAAAGAGATGAAATCTTTCAATCCGTTAGATCTCAGAGAATTAGCGCATTGGTTAGTTACGAGGAATTATCAGAATTTTGAAAATCCAAAGGATTTGGTAAGAGCAAAGTGAAATTCGCGAAACCCCGAAACGTAAAATCCTGAAATCATCTGGACTGTCCATTGAAAAGGGACACGTGGAAAAAAATCATCATGTCACTGACTCGCGGGATGGAAAATTCAAAAGAGGAGAGTCATGAGAACTCGCGAGACCCAAGTTCGCAAAACGATCGTGACCATCGATTGAGAAGAAGATCTGAATTGTTGATTCATTTCGAAGGTGGAGTTGTGAGAATTCGCGAAATGTGAAATCGTGATTTGATCATAGTCGTTAGCTAGAGAGTTATTGTGGACCATTGATCTGATCCCAATATTTTACAATTTCGGGTCTCAAAGGATTGAGAGAACGGAGGTGAATCACATCGAGAGTTCTCGATACGCAAAGTTCCAATGCACTCATAAGTATTGGCCCTAGGTCATAACGAGAGGTCATGTGGGTGAAGGATAAGGGAGGAGCTAGCATGTGTTCGGCCCTTGTCAAAATTTCGGGACTCGGGAGTTCGAAGGATAGAGAGTCAGTTGACTCATATAGCCGATACGCGAAATCGTGACACAACTTTTTGGATAAGCATGTGGTCACATGGAAAAGGGCTTGCACTTAGAGCTTGTTCATGCGAGCGAAAGTTTCATAAAGACCCATGGATTGTTTTCTTAGAGGCTCCAACAAGGAATCAAAGACTGCTTCAATTTAGTCTTGAGAAGATCCTAGACCGGGAGGTCGCGCAGCCCTTGGAGAGGAGGGGGGTCTACACCAGTAATATGAATTCTTAGCACAAGAGACTAAATGTTGGTTGTACAAGGGATATACCTATGCGAGGTGTGGAAGATATATTTGTACAGAGGATATGTCTGTGCCCAAAATATATCTGTACAAACGATATATATGTCTAACAATATTTTTTTAACCAAGCATATCCATACAATCATTTTGTTCACTTTGTATACTTATTTTTTAATATATATATATATATATATATATATATATATATATATATATATATATATAAAGTTAAAATACTTTGGTATTAATGTTTTTTTATTATAAACTTTGAGAGGTTGTTGGAGTGACATCAAGGTTATCTTACATTTTCCTTTAGTTATATTAAGTTTCATCATTCATCATTTTTCTCAAGAACTCTACCCACTTTGCTTCTCACAATTTTAATGTGCAGGGACTTTGCATTGGTTCTCGAACATCCTAACAACCAAACACATAATGTTTCTTAGTGCATATCCTAACCTCCCCATTGAACACTTCACTTATTTACTAAGTTTTTCTCCACATTGAAGACTTTACCTTTTTTCTTATTTTTACAAAGTTGTATGGTAAATATTTTCACTAAGTTTTACCTCACATTGAGCACTTTAGTTTTTAACTCATTTTTACAATATTTTATGTTAAATGTTTTTACTTGTTTTAACTTTATTATTGTCATTATCCTCTTTACATAAACAATAATGTTATTTTTATTTATTATATAAATTATTTTTTAACAAAGACTATTCATTATTTATGCATTTAGTTATATTAAGTTTCAATGTTCATCATATATTTTTAAAAATTAACTTCAAAATAAAAACATATTTGAAGAAAAATTTGTTACCTTTACATTTATAGTTTTTTTAAAAACATTTATAGAAATATAATGAGATAAATTCAATGTTTACTAAGTACATATATTTTAAAATTTCAAAGAAAGATAACAAGTGTCATACATGTTTGTCTACTTCTTTTACAAATGGTTATTAAGTTTAGAGGAAAAAAAAATATTGTGTTAGCCTTTTGCATGGATTGCACTACATCCTGAAGTATATTTTCGGATTTTTTTTTACTTAAGTACCATGTGTTACTATTTATCCAAATATAGTTAAAAAAATAAAATATTGTCATACTGCATATTTATGTGGGTACCAAATTATTTAAGCTAGTGCATGGAATTGGTATTGTCATTTTGAAAAAATCGAATTGAGAGATTTTAGAACAAATTTATTAATAAATGATAATTAAAAATAAACAATTCTTACATCATTTAAAACTATATTCATAGATGAATCTATGTGTAATAATTATGATAAAGGATCCACACTTGTTGAAATTGCATGTTCTTAAAAAGTACTAGATTTTTTTTTTTGGTTCATCAAAATAACTCCCTCGAGAATATATATATAAATATATTATTTTAAAAAAGAAAGATTCACATTCCTTGGCAACATATAGCACAAACAATAAGTCATCCAAAAATCTACATCAAAAAATCAAAATAGAGAGCCTTTACCTCATCCTTATCCTATTATAATATCCACAGCTTTTAAAACTAACATGTTCAAAACAAAAGATAAAGAAAGTCCCATTATAAAATTACTATCTTAAAATATGTTCTTATTGTGTAGAGATGATCTCCCCGTCCGAGAATTCCTCCTGAATCATCTTATGTTCATGAAAAAATAATACTTCCTTGTAAACATTATCGGCAATAGAGTGCAGTTCATAGAAGATATGTTGAAATCATATAGAATTTAAATTCACCACAATGATTTTTAACCACTACCCAAGGATATTGAGATCCAAACTTTCAATAATTAAGTTCCTGAGGATATAATCTATGGTCAATTTAGAATCGACAGATAATTGAATCCTTTGTAATATTTTGATCCAGTACACACTTAAGCATAAAGAAAAAAACCTTGAACTCTCCCTTATTTTTTTGTGCGCTGCCCCCTCTCCCCACCATATTCAGTCTTCCTGCAATAAAGTGTGAACTACAAAAATTCATTTCGAAACTCACACCACAAAAATCTCTAGGCCCCCGGTAGGCACCGAAAAAAATATCGAAGGTAGATTGGGATTTCTTTCTTATGGAGCCAACACTTTTAGGACTTTTGAGATAGTAGAAGCCTTATATTGAGGCAATAAAGACAAAACATGATGTGATACCTTAAAGCAAGGCTGAGGCTTGCCTTCAAAAGTGCAGGAGTTGCGTGCCAACTCGATGCCCCACATAACCAGGATTGTTATTATCCTAGGAGGATTTATATGACTAACATTAAAAATTCCAGAAGGTTGACAGATAAAGAATATATATCTAACAAATGGCTTTGATTCAGATGGATTTTGATCTCTTGTCGGACCTGATGCGTGAATGTATAATCCAAAAACAAATCATTGTTTGTTTCGTCTGGGTGATTACGAAGATAAAAAAAAACACGGGCCTTTCTTACCCCACCACTAGAGTCTATCCCATGTTAGAAAACGTTCCTTAAGAACCGAGGAAGATTTTATCCTTCGACAGGCCGTTTATTAGCCATAAAGTTTTATACTCGGAGTAAGAGCCATGAGGTTACCATTCCTTAATAAGCCAATTTGTCGAAGTTTCATCTTCCCGAGTTTTTGTAATTCCATACAAGTTCGTCCTCTACATATGTTAATTGAACATGATCGCACCTACGCTCTGATGTAAAACTGGATCATTTATTTTCCCATTATTCTCCATCCCTAACATCTCTGTTGAAATCCAGTGTTATTACCAAATAGAAGAAAGAAAATTATCACCAATGCGATTTAGAATGGAGAATTCTAGTTCATGTAAATGAGCCAAGAGATTATTCGACAGATAAATATAGTCCCCAGAACCAACTAAAGCATCAGTTTCAATCCTTACTTCTCTACCCGAGCCTACTTTATATGCCCAGAAATGACCAATAATTGGAAAGGATTTGGAGATCACATTACACTTATTGAAGGGATTGATTGTTCCTTTTCTCCTTTGATGAACCTACTCCATAAGAGTACTTGGATTTATGTATTTGGCAATCAAAATACGCCTCCAAATGCTGTCACTAGTCAGAAAAACCTAAAGGCATTTAGATGCCAAAGCACACCCAAAAGTCCATTACATATTTTAAATCCCATCCTCCTGACCTTTCTGTCTTGGAAAGCCTTTTCCATTTCACCGACTGTGAACCTAGATACTCAGAGCTACCTTTCCAAAGATGGTTCAAACACATTTTCCGTATTCGTTCGCAGACCCACTTCGGGACATGCGCCATCTGGAGTTGATGCGAGATTCCAAGTCTCGACCGACTTTTAGATCAGCTGAAGATCCCTGCGAGCCCTATTAAAAACCATAAATGTTATCAAACTTGTCCTATACATTTTTCAATTCCAAATTTAATGCCTTTTGTTGGTTCTTTACCCATGTGGAGACTATACCTTTTAGTCTCCTAAGACCAAAGAAAAAATTCGCACTTGTAATTTTAGAGCCTGGATGACAACTTAACCGATTGTCGCTGAAAAGGGTGCCGAATTCCTCTAATCACCCCATACTGAGTTTTATTTAAAAGGAGAAGTCGACCACCCATCTGACCGCCCCAACTCAAGGAAAATAGGTAAGTCGATATCCGATTGGGCCAACCCAAGAGATATACAAACTAGTGACCTCAAGAGTTATATGATGCATTACAAAATGATCCAATTATTTAGTTACCCTTCCTCACAACTTATGTCGTTGCTCCATGTCAACTGTATTTTTGTATTTTTAGAGGGTCAACGTCGATCATACCATTTTGTTCAAATTTGTTAATGAAAAACTAGTCCAACTTATCCTCATGGATCGATTATCCCCATATCTCTTCCTTTCTTGTATTAACATATAGATCTCGAGCTATGATATCCACCTATGCTGGTATTAAAATTTATATCTCCACAAATAAGACTAATAACCCTCCTTGCCCTCGTATGGCCCATGGAGAATGAGAATGGAGAATTTACAATCCAGATCGTTGCAAACGACATCTATGTAGAGACATGAAGGAATTGAAAAACATTTGAATATATCACAATGTAAAGATACACTCTTAATAAGACCTCCATAGTTTACATCACAATCGACACCATAAAAACCTCATCTATCTTCTCCATCTTAAGAATAAATGTGTCACAAATACCCATCGACTCTTGAATTAGAATGATTTCAGGATTATCCACATGAACAAGTCTTCCCAAGGATGTTGCCCTTCCCTTCCCACCACGAACTAACATGATTTTCATGATGGCCTTAGATGAGGGGATTTTCCTTTAAAACATTAAGAAGAGACATAATTGATGCAAGACACCACACAACACATTGATGTCTTATGGATATTAATATGAAAAGTATAGTTACAATATGTCTACAGATAGGTTACTCAGGTTTACCAACTCCTATAATGGAAAACACAATAATTAACTATAGATGTAACTAATTCATTCTCCTTAACACTCCCCCTTAATTGAATCTGATAAAAACTATCACCATCTTCCCATCCTTAATCATAATTTGACATCCCCCTTTAAACATAAATTGTCCCAACCAACTCTGAGATTAATATATCTCACATTCCCCTTTTGTTAATAGAAGAATGAAATTCTCTGATGCACCATCAATCTTAGATATAAGTACACCTACTAACACCCTCATACCTACCAACTGGTTCATTCCATAACTTGATGTATCATTTCTCCCATGGGCAACACTTTATGCTGCTTAAAACTAGCGATACACACTACATGATCACATATTGACCTATGTAGGCATGACTGAACATTTTGGAATTATAGCTTGCCTATGGCAAGATTTACAACTCCTTACAACTAGGAGAAAAAAATTAGATGAAAAAAATATATTGGAATGTCTACTGGGGCGTCGGGTACAATCAAACATCCACCCCTCAAATAAAACATTTCATTTCTTCTTATATTTGTTGGTGAATGAAAAAACCAAAATTTAGTTGTATTTTGTTGCATTCAATCTCTGTGCTCTTCTGCACTTTTTATGTATGTCTCTTCCATGTCTTTGTATCTTCCTTCTTCATGACTTCTCGGATTCTCCTTCAATCTTCGCAGCTTCTCATCTGATCTTTTCTTTCTGAGGATGAGGTTTTTTCCATGAAATTTTTACTCCTCAATAATGCTCAAAAGTTGTCCACAAATTGGCTCAACATCAACGATACCTTCTCTTCAACAATAGGAGATGTTTTTACCTGCAGCTTCTTTTCCTTGGAAACCTCAATCTTCCATCTTTGGCTAGAATCTTCTTCTTCAATTCAATGAACTTGTTTCTCTCTTTCCAAATTTCTTTATAAATGCCAAAATAAATCTCATCACCATGCTTCACATTTAGTTTTCTTTTTTTCTCTTGAATTTACCTTCATCTTGGATTTCCACATTCTCCTCACTTTTTAGAGTAGATAATTATAACATAATAACAACTCAATATTGAGGTCATGAATCTCAATATAAATACTATCAATAATAAATCCAAATATTTTAGTAACACTTACACACCATTGAGAATACTTCTAATTAACTTTTCATGATTACAAAGAAAATAAAATATCACTAGCTCACAATTACCAAGGTTTATGAACCAATTTCATCCAACTCTTTATTTTTCATCTCTCCTAACAATCTTTCCTTTCCGTTATGCCTTATTCTTGGCAAGTTTTACAAAGTCTTTTTCCCTTCTTTGTAAATGCCACAATTAACACTTGCTTGCTTTAAAATTAAAACACTTTCTTTTTAAAATGTGTCATTTAAAATCAAAATAAAATATTTTTCCACCTGATTTTACTACGATACCTTATCTCCAACATTTTTGTTACATTGCATTCCATCCTTACCATTTCTCTAACTCTCCACCCGATTTTTCTTCGATCCCTTATCTCCACAAACTTTATATATATATATATATATATATATATATATATATATATATATATATATATATATATATATATATATATAATAAAAACGAGCTCAAATTTTTATAAAATAAATTATCTCGAAGGACATTTCAAAATTCGAACAATATCAAATTTGAATAGGGTTTATCTTGTTACCAAATTTGATCTCTTTAGTGGATATAACATTCCTCAACACTTATGCACAATGTTATTTACAAAAAAAACGTCGGTGGCGCTCTCATTAAACCTAGATTCCACAAAGGTGGGCTCTCAAACCTTTGTGAACTCAACTTCCACAAAGGTGGGTTGTCAAACCTTTGCGAACACATAACATGACATCTTGGGAGATTTGTTTGTAAGTTTTAAACCTATGAAGTAAATAAATGCATATAGATTTTTAAGAAAAACATAAATTAATGAATGGCTCATTCACATAGTACACAAAGATTTATACCGGAAAACCTCAACCGGGGAAAACCTGTCTTATATTCATTATCATGAATTTCACCATTCAACATCCAATATATACAATGTTTTTAGTTATCCCGTAGATAGAAAAACCCTAATCCCTTAATCCGGTATTAATTTACAAAACCGATAAAAATAGCAAAAACCGCCCAAAAACAATTTTCGGGGTGCTACCTCATGCTACCGCCCGGTGTCGAACGCTACGCGTAACCAGGGGGGGCATACTTGCCCCCCCCCCCTAGGAAGCGCCCGACGCACACGGCACAAAGAGCACTACTACTAGGGATCATTAGACACATTTGTTGAATCTGACATGCCCACACACACACACATGCAAATAATATAACACATACCGAACATTGTTGCTCTTCCTATGCATGTTTTAACTCTACACAGGTCAGAAACACAACTTCTTCCAATACAAAACATTGATTTCTCTCCATAGTAATTTCTCTTCCTATGCTATACAACAAAATTTTCATCATTTTCTATCAATGGGAGTGACTTCCCTATCCCTGGGTCCTTGGGCCCTCCAGTGATGGATTGAGGCCCACAACCAGTCTAATAGCATGTAAAATATTAATCAAAGATAGAATTGATGCAACACACCACACACCACATTGATTTTTTATGGAGATTAATATGAAACGTATAGTTACAATATGGTTACCAATAAATTACAAAGGTTTACCAACTCGTGTAATCGTAAACAAACTAATTAACTATGGATGTAACTAATTCATTTTCCTTAACATTTCCGAGTTTGAGAACCCCCATATGAGTGGTTGACTTCCCTGTGAAACCTCACATAAACCTCATAGGAAGAACGATCTTGAGAATTATTTAAAGTTTATTTACATCCCTCATTAAATAAGAGAGCCCATTAGTGTGTTCCTGTGGTCTAATAAGATGTGGCTTCCTACCCGACGAAGTTGATAAAGAACCTGAGAAGGTTTCCTTTTGAGGATTGGTTGGTCGACAATAATATATTTCTATTTCCTTATTTTTATCCATAGCATAAAATCAATTAGTATAACTCAAAGGGGGTACAAAGGACAAGGTGACCTCAACACGAGGATAAGGATATAGGTTAATCCTACTCTCAATCAAAGAATTCCTACGAATTGAAGGAGTAGAGGAGAGGGTAGGAATATCTAAAACATAATACTTACTACTAGTGTTTATGGCTTCTAGTTTGTTCCATTGCAAGGATGGAAGTTTTAATTCCTCTTCCAAGAGATCTTATTGAGCATTTCCTCCACCATGAATGATGGAATTTCATTTCATTGAATAGGAATGTCGCCAACTCATATATTCATATATTCTAAAGGTTGTGCATACATTTTTTTCTCTTGCACCAAATACAAATATTTGAAAATACCCCGACGGGGATCCAAGGCCACAAGGATTTTCATCGTTGAGTTGTAGACAACAGTCTTGTAACTAGCTTCATAAGTGATATAGGTACCCAATACCTCAACAATATATTTAATACCATTATCCATATATAATGTAAGGAGAAAGTTAGGTATATTTATCCATGAGGTAAATATGAATAGCACATCCTCCATGGAATCAAAGAGCACATGTCAATGCTTTCCACATAATAATTGACAGTAAAAATTCCATTGCCCTACCAAAATATTCTTCGATTCCTCCTTTGAGTCAAATATAAAACCTATCTAGCATCTTGACAAGAGGTGAAATATTGGAACATATCCTATGATTGATACCCACAATAATTCCATCCATGAGGAAAGAGACCCGGTACATATTCTTCTATAGTAAAACTTTCCTACCAAAGCTCAACCCTCCAACTCAAAAATTTGGTTAACCATAACTTCCTTTCCCACCACTAGAAACACCACACCCACTCAATTTCGCAACCCCCAAACAATTCTGAGTAGGATTCCCACTTCCATTTATATCTCCACCACCCTAAAGTTCGTCTAGTGCAGTTTTACTACCTATGAAGCCAAGAGACACATTTTCCCACTTACTCAACTTTGAGAAAGAAGATGAAGGAATTTTCGTGTGCACTAGTTATCTCCAAGAAATATCTATAAATTTATCTCCAATGAATACCATAGGGTTTACGAAGCCCCCCCTCCACGAATATTTAATATCCTACACTTCCTATGAATAAAAAAACCTAATGGGGCTGCAAGATACGTATATTTATATATGTTCAATATCTTGTTATTGGGACAAGTGAAAGAAATCTTCACCTTGGCATATGAATTGTCACAGTTAGATTCGAAATCTCGAGTAGATAAGAAAGGTGGAAGGGGGGATATCTTTTCTTCTGATACTGTATCATCCAATTAATCTACCCAAGGTAGATACTAATCCATTATAAAAATCCCTTCCTCAATATATAGCCACTTGTTAGACATGAGATCCACCATATCCGAAAGATTATCTTGTTATAGAAATATTTGCCTCACCCCATGCAACTCGCTCAGAAGTCCTTTCCCATTTCCCTATGCAGACTTGAAGTCCCCTTTTTTCAATTCTGAGAGCTAAAAAACATATTTTTCCACATATATGCTCCCTAATAGCTAGACAACATGCGTATACATAGGTTGCACCATTACAGCCCACGTACTTTGAGTTTTGTGCCCAAAATTAAAAACGATATCGGTTTTCCATGTCACATCACAAGATCCATGATCCTTGACCTTCCATATACTAGAAACATTCTAACTCAACCCTTCATTTCCATTTGAAGGCTATAAATGGTCCATATCCAAGCCGTGGAAAAAGAGAGAAGAATTCAACTTTGAGAGAAAAGTTACCTAGGAGAAATTGTTCACTTCATATTGAGTCTGCATCCATTTCTCCTTTTAAGTTTTAACACATTGTTCAACCCCGAAGCTCTTCCCTATTTCATGGAGAAATTCATTGTCTCTCTTATATGATTTTTCATTTGGTGGAGAATTGAAGTCTTGGACGCCCAGCTGGAAGGGACTTGGTTTCTTGGTTCTCAATGTGCCGACACAAAAGTTTTCCATTCATACACTTCTGTTGATTACATTTTAATAGAAATACTCTTTTATCGTCCAATTAATGTATTGAAAATATTTGAATTATTATTCTGTGGGCATATTTGTTATGCATATTGATGGATTATGATATTATATATGATAACTTTATATATTATCACCATATGCTTATGTATCTTCGTTGTTGAGGATAAGTTATAGGTGTATAGATTTGAGTCAAGTGCTCAATGGTGGACTTCATCGAACGTCTGGATGAGGTAGGCTCTTTACCTTGTCCTGTTAGCATGTTTGTTTATATAGCATACTTGATATTAGAGTTGATTTATACAATCATTTTTGTCTTCTATGGTTTATCCCATGCCATAGAGTGATTTTCCTCGTAATAGAATTGGTGACCATACTAGGGAAAGAATCTTCTTTTGGGGGTTAAGAGTGTTTTTATCTTTTGATTTCTCTGATTTATCTTGAGTTTCTTGTTGTTTGATTGCTTGACAACGTATTTTCACTTTGAGTCTGAGTTTCTTGGTCGTATCCTTAACCTGACAGTTTTTTGATACATATATGTAGGTTTTCCCTTGACATACGCATGCATACACAATATGTCTTTATGTAGGGGGCGTATATACGTGGTTTTCTCCTGAGCAGTCGCATACAACATCCTTTTTTTCTTGATGGTTGAGTTTGGTTTTTTCTAGGTAAGTTTTGATGGTTGATGAGTCTTCTTAGATCTTTTTCATGACTTTTAAGTGCCTATAGATTGATACGGAACCTTCCTTTGGTTGAATTTTCAGGCGGTTTTTCTTTCTCATCATATTTTTTCATTGATTGTCCTTGCATATTGGATTGGGTGTTTTCTTCCTCATATCCTGATTGGTTTGTCTCTCTTTCTTACAAAAGGATTTATATATCAAGTTGTCATTCATTCCTTGCATTTTCATTTCGTTTATATTGAAAATACAAAAACTAAATACAATTTTCATTATGGAATTTTATATTTTGGGTTCTTATGACTGATCTCGATACATGTATAGAAATATTTCATCTTATTTGAAATAGTGAAGTTGAGTTGAAAATTGTATTTTGAAAGCTTATCATTTGTTGAGAATTGAAGTTAGGACTTTGCACTATATTCATATTCATTTATTTTACTTTTTGAGTCATAACATTATCAGTTTCACGACCACATCTTTTGAGTAAACAAAGCCACTAAAAATAACACTGATAAATTTAAAATTGATTAGAAACGATTTTATTTTTTAGGGTGTACAAACTAGATTAATATTTAGAGCCTTGGAATAGGATTTTGTGAGTAAAATTATCCAAGGCTATTAAACTCAACATATGTGCTTGACTAGGGGAGTGGTGAAATCCATTGTATATTTGGTGATGTCAGGAGGCTCCTCTCACACTGGAGTTTATCACGAGGTTGTGCAAATTTTGTTGAAGAGATATCCCTCAAATACCTTCTTAGTGTCAGAGATATGTCTGTGAATCTATTCATATATGGGGGTCTTTCTAGTACCTTTGCCTCTGTGAGAGGTGGTTCTTTTGATATTTCTATCTTTGTTTAGTTGCTTGACATAGGTAGCCACATAGGTAACTTGCAAGGGTTATTCTGCAAGTACTCTGAGTCAGATAAGGGTTGGACATCACACATCCTTTATGGAGGATTACCTCTCCAGGGGGATTTTGATGTTGAACAACTCACCCTCCAATACCCTCAGATAGATGAAAATGCCATGTAATGTTTCTTCAATGTCCTGATTTTTCATGGAGTAGTCCACTATCCAATTTTCTATGTCATCCTCATCATATTCAAGAATACCATACAACTTTTCAAATGATAACCCTTTAAAGATATCAAGTTTCTCGTAAAATTGTTGCTTTGTTAGGAACAATGCTTTGAGCATCAATTTGGGATATTGGAATTCGTTAGTGCTTCCAGATAGGTCCACCTCCATGAGTATTTTGAATAGTTCTTCCCTCCTTGACATGGCTTGGCCCAACATTTGAATAATATTATTCAAGTTTTTTATCTTGTATTTCCATCATGCGTTCAACTGCTTTATCCGAATTGGAGAGGTAAGATCCTCCTCTCTTCTCCTTAGTTCTGTTATATTGGAAACATTGATTCCAAATGGTACCACAACATGAAGGTAAAAACCTTCTTCAATTTTTAGGTCAGCTTGCAAATACTTCTAGAAGGCATGTGGCCTTGAGCCAAAATAAACCATTTTCTTCGAAATCTCCCAAGCCTCTTTGATCCATGTCATCCTTTTCTTAATTTTTTTCTCCACATAGCTTTTGGATGATGTAAGTAGGCTCGATGATCCTTTTAATTTAGTAGTGGGTGTGGTGGGTCCAACAATTTTCAAAGGATTGGAAAGAAGTGGAAGAGGCATTAAGGTGTCTTCCAGTTCCTTGATCCTTTGTTTCAATTTCATTTTTTCTCTTCAAGACCACCAATGGAGTCATCCAGAGCATCCTTGGTTTCTATGTGAACTTTAGAAATATGGGAAAGTTGCATAATTCTTAGGTCAACTTCTGAATGAGATTTTCCTTTCATATTATTGACATTACTTCTTTTGATAATCAATTTCTTAGATTCACTATCCAATAAAGCACTCTGGAACGTAAATGACTCTTCATCATCGAAGGTCTCATTCTCAATAATTTCCAATGACGAACTTTGGTGGGTCGTCCATCCTGATTGATTAATGTTGGGAAACATTTTGTCCATATCTTCTTTGAGTTCCATATCTTCAAGAGAGCAGTTATTCATATCTCTCTCAATGTGTTGGTCTTCTTCGTCTTGCACTACGTTTTCCCTCTTTTTCCTTAGAGAAAGTTTGTGTGAGGTTTCAATTTTTCCTGGAGGGGGATTCTTTTCTCCTCCACCACCTAAAATGTTGTTGATCACTTTTATGGATGGGTGGGTCGCTGCAGTGTTGTTGCGAGATGTTTTATTCTTAGGAGTTACAGTTGGGGACTCGACACTCTTCTCGCTGGGACCCTTTCTTTTCTGTTTGTAAAATTCATTGGTACCGAGTACCGTTTCCAAGTCGCCAACATTGTGAGTAGGAGAGTTCAAGTTGTTATCTTCTTATCCTCCTAGAACAATATCGATAAATGATTTGTTGAATCCCACTGTTATCATATGTTCCACAAAAATTTTGTTTGGGTCAAACCATTTTATCTTTTCAACATATTTGAGATTTAGATTATTAGAGTCGTTTGCAAATTCATCGATTTTTTTTATATTTCTAAATATAAAGTCCTCAATTCCCCAAGGTAAGGGTATGTTTTTTTTTTTTTCATTTATCATGAAAAAAGTGCAGCCAGAAATTATGTTGCATTGTGACTTTTGTAATAAACATTATATACGATATATGCAATGGAAGAAAGGAGGGATTTTCCTTAAAACTGAAAATCATGATAACATTGTAATTTTCCATTTGCTACAACGTCCCTTTTTATCCAGGAATTTACATTCCTTGTCAAATAATCCCGGGGTATCTTTTTTGAACAACAATCCTTTAAAAACAAACAAAATCATTGAAAACTTCATAGAAATGAAAAGGATCTTTGTGTATCCACAACACTTGGTACCAAAAAGTAACCTGGTCAAATTCACAACTTACCTTTCTTAGAGATAGACAATTTAGGAAATTGACAACGATATGCTATTGCAAACACCAAATAAGAGGCCATAAATAATTTCATATATTTTTTGTACTCTGGCAATTGGGAAGATATTTCAATGGAAATCAGTTTTCCCCAAATGAAAATGGGTTGCTCCTTGATAGTAAAATATAATATATAAATAATCATATGGGAAATAGTCACAATATTTTCTTATCCTGTCACTTGGGTGAATAAACACGAAATTTATCGAAAGGGGTTTTTTAACAAGTTGACCTGCAACTTGGTAATATCTTCACAAATGGAAACGAGATTCTCCAAGAACTCAGGCAAGAGGTCTAGACCGTTTTCATGTTTTTTTATGAAATCCTTGCAATCCTCTCCTTTGAAAGTAAATGTTGGCTCGAGGAGCTTCAACATTTTATGAAACACTTAAGGTGAAAGAGAGATGAGATTATTATGTAACAAAATATATATTTTTTAGAAATTTCAAGAGAACTAATTTGGGAACAATATCGACTGTACTTTGTAACCATGTTTTTAGAATATAAAGTGTTTGAGATTGATCTATAATTATCTTTATTTGAGCTTCCCATGTGTCCACTCTGTTAAATTTCTCTTATGCATGCAGAGCATCTTCTTTTTATTTTATGTGATTATAAATATTTATCTTAAATTATGATGGATGTGAGGAAATTTTTCTTAGTTTCTTTAAATGTGTGAAGTGTGTGAGTCATGGTCCTTTCTCAAGAAATTTATTTAAAAAATAAAATAAAAACATTTTATTTTTATCTTTCTTGGAATATTTTATTTATGTGATTACCACGATGGACTTATGCAAAGTCCCATAATCTGAATATCTAGAATCCAAAGAAAATCAGAAGTTAAAGAGGAGTACCACCTATATAAAAATTGACGTAGGCACACCCGCTAGGCACATCCGCTCACAGGATATTTCCTCCTTCCTCGGCCCAAAGAACTGAACGGTTCTTCTATTTCCCTATCGGGAAATTTTCACCCACAACAACTCTCTTACGGGATCCCCCTTTCTTCTAAATCAATGCTGACCTTTTACCTTGTTATCGGGGTTCCTCCTATCAGGATTTTGGCACTTGTGATGTCCAAACAACTTGTTCTACCAATCCTCGATCCCTGATACACTCCCCTGCTGCCTTATCCTTCTTTCGGGGTTTTGGTATTTAAAATCCCGATGTTCTCTAACTTCCGTTAGCCCTCCAAGCTAAGCTCGTGGCCCACGTGACCTTCCCCCTATATGATTGTAGCCATACCTCCTCATTGGGGTTTCGGACTTTCCAATGTCCAAATAGACATGTCCTAAGGATTCACGATTCCTCGAATCCCGACGCGCTCTTTACACACTAGCTCTCCTAGCTAGGCTCCTGGCCAATATGACCGTTATCCCCGTGACTGCAGTCTTATCCTTCATCGAGGTTTAGAGCTTTTCAATTCCGCAATGCATTGGCTCACGGGATTCCCAATTCCTTGAATCTCGACTCTCCGCTATGCTGACAGCTGGCCCCCACACAACGAACCTTTCCTTCTTATCTGATACACTAACAACTGGCCCACAATGGCACTTTCCCCCTTACTGAGGTTTCGAGCTTCGCGATTTTGAATTGCATAAACACCTTGTCACTAGGATTCCCGATATCCCGATGACCCAAATGTCGATAAACGGCTTCCTATCGGGAATTTCCCCGATGACTCTGATTGCTTCCACGCATCCCCTCAATATGGACAGTTCAGATTTCTCCTTGCATTTTCCAGACTTCTGATGTCTCGATTCTCACGACCTCAAGAACTCCGATTTCCCGAGTGCCAATATATCGACTCTCTTCGAATTTTTGACACCTGTCTTCCCAAATAGACGGCTCAGATTATATTGGGATTTTCATGATGGATTTCCCCGACTCCTAGTCCATGTGACTCTTGATTTCACGAACCCCGACGCCTCGATATCCCGATGCTTCTCGGGGTTCTTACTCTACTCACGAGGATTAAACCCTATGCAACTCCTGTCAGATCGGATGGTTGACGGGTAACTGATCAATGATCCAACGACTCATGACCCCTAGAGCTTGGACTCCGAACACAGTCGTAACCTCCTTGCTTCTTTGGCAGATCCAATGGCTGACGAGATTTTTCAAATCTTCACTACAAGATCCTAACCATCGATCTCTTCCTCTTTGATTTCTTCTATGGGGTGAACCTAGTATTCCTTTGTGAAAATTGGTCCTTTTGCGCGTAACTTTGCAGCGCTTGTTCAAACACTCCCACGGCACAGACTCTCTGTACTTCTCTTCGATGAGATTGAGAGCCTTGTCCTTCCTGAGATTCACACAATTCTGAGTCTTCGAGTAGACCCTTGTACACACCCCTTGCGACAATCCTCAAACACTTCCAAGTGTTAAGTTCCTTCGACTTTGCGCACTCCTGCAGCGACAGTCCTTCAATGCTTCGCTCAGATTCACAACTGAGACTTTCCTTAGCCTACGCACTCCTTTCACGGCTCCTATAACCCAATTTCACTTCTGGGTGAAAGAGAAAAAGAGTTAAACTATCTGAGCCTTCTGTCAACGCACTCCTTGCAGATGACTTCAGCTGCACTCCTTGCAAGAATCCTTGCTTAGATAGAGAAACAATTGAAACTCATTTCTTCTACTTCCTTTCTCAGATTTCAAACACTCAGCAAGAAATAATTCATACATAGCATGTAAAGCAAATGCATAAAAGGAAGTAAATACTCATGAGCATAGCATTCAACATACATACACAGAGAACAAACACAACGCCATGGACTTGAATTAACTTCTTCTATTAATCCAAATAATTGTACATGGGTGTTTCTACACAGCTCTCTACTTCTCTTCTATGCTCCAATGCTTCTAACTATGTTACAATGCACAATGAGGGTGTCTATATCCCGTTTCCCTCTTTTGCTCTCAAACAGTCTAATCTAGAATTAAATTTCTATCTACCTGCATTAACTACAATAAATGCCTCCATCTACTTCAGATGAGAGAGGGGCGCTCAAGGTTTGATTAAATTATACCAAGGCGCCTTCATATAATGATCTCATTTATATTTGGCGCATCCACTTCAAGGGAAAATTCAAAAATTTGGCTGGGCTTGTCCAGCTGTTCACTTGCATTCCGCACTGGCTCGCTTGCTGTGAGAGATGCTCCTGAATCATACTCCCTCGCTTGAAAACTTTCATGGGCTCCTTTCCATGAGCTCCTGCATGACCTGTCCATGCTTCAGAATCTCTGCTTCATTTTCCCAGCTGGCATCTTCAACTGGATGGCCCTTCCACTCGACCAAATATTCAAAATATTATTTCCTTCTGGTCTTCTTACCCACTCGTTTATCCAGTATTTGCTCCATCTGTGGCTTCTCTGCAACTGGCATTTGCTTCTGCCACTGAACCTCTGACTGTTCATCACTTGTTCCTGCTTCCCCAGCTTTGTATGGGTACAAATATGAGACATTGAATATCGGAGAAATTCCGATCCCATCGGGTAATTCAATCTCATAAGAATTCTCTCCAATTTTCTTCAAGACCTTGCATGGTCCAATTTTCTTCAAGACCTTGCATGGTCCAACTTTCTTCATCTTCAATTTATTGTATGTTCCTCTCGGGAACCTTTCTCTTCTCAAATGTTCCAAAACCAAGTCACCAACCTCAAACTAAAGTTGTATTTTATGCTGATTGACTTTTTGTTTGTACTCCTGACTTGAATTCTGCAGTTTCTCCTTCACCCGGCTGTGAAGTTCCTTCATCGCCTCTGTGAAATATTCTACATGAGCACTCCTAGCTGCATTTTGTTATGAATCCCTCAATTCAGAAATTCCCCTCGGATGCATGCCATATACAATCTGGAATGGACTCTAGCCTATGCTTCTATTCACTGATTCATTATACGCAAACTCTACCTACGACAATACATTGTCCCAACTACTGTGGTGCTCTGTCACCAAGCTTCTCAACAAATCTCCTAGACTTTTGTTTAGCGCTTTTGTCTGTCCATTCATTTGAGGATGATAAGATGAACTAAACAACAAGTTAGTCCCCATCTTCTTCCATAATGTTCTCCTAAAGTGTCCCATGAACTTTGTATCTCTGTCCAAAACAATACTCCTTGGTAAGTCGTGAAGTCGAATGACTTCTTTGAAAAACAGATTCACGATGTGCATCGCGTCACTGGTTTTCTGACATGGGATAAAGTGTGCCATCTTGGAAAATCTATCCACTACCACAAAGATCGAATCAAATCCTCTTTGCGTCCTTGGCAATCCCAATATGAAATCCATGCTAATTTCATCCCGTGACATCTCAGGTATGGGCAATGGTTGATAAAAACTCGCATTTTGCTTCCTTCCCTTTGAATGTTGGCAAATCCTGCATCTGTCTACAAACCTCTTGACCTTTGATCGCATCCCTGGCCAAAAGTATGATTCACTCAGCTTTGCGAATGTCTTATCATGACCAAAGTGTCCGACAAATCCTCCGTCGTGTTTCTTCTTCAGCAGATTCTCCCTCATGGAACAATTTGGAAGACAAAGTTGATTGCCCTTAAATAGCAATCCTTCCTGGATCATGTATTTGGTCCACTTGCTTCTATCTTTGAGAACTAGATTCTCAGCTGCTTCATATGCTTCCTTAAAGTCTGGATCACCTGTGTACATGTCTCTGAGATCATCAAAACCTAATGTATTGACTTTGAACTCCTGCAACAGCAAACACTTCCTTCTCAAAGAATCAACAACTTTGTTAGCAGTACTAGAAATATGTTTAATCACAAATGTGAAATTCTTCATTTATTCAACCCATTTAACATGCCTCTGATTCATCTTTTCCTATTGAGTCACAAACTGCAATGCATGGTTATCACTATAAAAACAAATTCCTTCGGAATCAAATAGTGCCTCCATTTCTTCAATGTTTGGATGATGGCATAAAATTCCTTTTCATATGTGGAATACTTCACCTTCACTTCATTTATCTTCTCAATGAAATATGCAATTGGTCTGTCATCTTGACTTAAGACTGCTCCTATTGCAAACCCACTTGCATCACATTTTACTTGAAATGTCTTTTGGAAGTCCAGCAACACCAGAATTGGTTGTTCCGTAATCTTCCGTTTCAACAAATTGAAACTTTTCTCAGCCTCTTTAGTCCAGTGAAAAGATTTATGTATTTTCTTCACTATATCCATCATTGCTGCACTAAATCCACTGAAATTCCTAATGAATTTTTGGTAGAAATTAGCCAATCCATGAAAACTTCTCACCTCAGATATGTTCCTTGGTGATGGTCAATTCTTGATTACCTCCACCTTATCTGGATCCATCCTCAACTCATTTGTCGAAATAACAAATCCCAAGTAAATGAGTTATGTCTTCATGAACGGGGACTTCTTTATGTTTATCAACAACTTCTCTTGCTGTAATCTCTTCATCACAATGGCCAAATGCTTCAGATGTTCAGCTTCTGTTTTACTGAAAATTAGTATATCATCCAGATATACAATAACAAATTTTCTGATGAAATACTTCAAGACTTCATTCATCAACCTCATAAAGGTACTTGGCACATTTGTTAAGCCAAACGGCATAACAAGCCATTCATACAAACCTTCGTTTGTCTTGAATTCTATTTTCCATTCATCAACTTCTCTCATGCGAATCTCGTGATATCCACTCTTCAAATCAATCTTTGAAAATAAATTTGCTCCACTTAAGCAATCCATTAAATCATCCATTCTTGGCAATGGAAACCTGTACCTGATGGTTATCTTATTTATTTCCCTTGAATCAGTGCACATCCTCCAGCCTCCGTCTTTCTTCGGACTGAGTACCGCCAGAACAACACACAAACTCAAGCTTTCCCTAATCAAACCTTTGTCCAACAAATCCTAGACTTGTCTTTTGACCTCTTCATTCTCCTGCGACATCAATTTGTACGTGACTTTGTTTGGAAAACTGGCTCCTGGTATGAGATCAATATGATGACTCACACTTCTCATCAGTGGCAATGAACGAGGTAATTTGTCCACTACTATATCAACGAACTCTTCCAGCAATCCCTGAACTTCTTCTGGCAAATCATCCACTCTTGTGCTAGTTAGAACAATCTTCGATTTTCTAACCACAATGAACTGTGGATCCTCCTTCTTCTTAACCTCCGTAAGAAGTTCCTTCCCACTCATGAGAAGTACAGTGTTGCTTACTTCTGGTTTCACCTCCTTATCCTTTATTGGGTGTAACATGTGTGTCCTCCCATTCTTCTCTAGGGTATATGTATTCATCCTCCCATCATGAATCACATTTCTATCATATTTCCATGGTCTACCCAGCAATAGATGACAAACATCCATAGGAATAACATCACATAAAATCTTATCATTATATCTCCCTATCTTAAATTCAATTAAACATTGTTTGGTGACATTTACCTGATGTCCTTTTTGTAGCCACAAAACTTTATATGGAATTGGATGATCATTCATCTCCAGCTCCAACCTTTCTACCATCTCGGTTGAAACAAGATTATCAGTGCTACCGGTGTCCACAATGACCTTGCATGCCCAACCCTTGGTCTTGCAAGCAGTCCTAAAAATACTGTTTCTTTGGGCTAAACTTTCCACCTCTTTATCTGGTGTCAAAAGGACTTTTCGCATCATCAGTGATCTTCCGCCTTCAACGTCTTCTTCCTCAATATCTCGCCTCTGTGCTTCAGCGATGTGAGCTTCTCTAGTTTCTTTATTTTTCTCTGGACACTCATAAGACTTGTGCCCATTCTTTCCACATGTGAAGCATGTGATTACTCCACCTCTTCCTCTTCCTCTACCTCTAGTACGAGGAAAAGTGTTATTATCAGCATAATCTCCGCTTTTCTCATTATGCTATCCTCTCTGTTCAGCATATCTCTACCCTCACTGTGAGGTTCCACCTCTCTCTGTCCAAGTCTGAGGTTTCTTCCAGTCGTCCCTGGGCTTCTGGGTTCTTTCCTGGGAAACTGATTTTCTTCTGGGCTGACTTCTTCCTTTGCCCCTCTGAATCTACATTCGGCTCAGCTTCTCTTCTGCTTTCAAAGCCATTAGATAAGCATCCTCCATTGTTCAGATGGTTTCCATGCTCATTTCATCCTTAATCTCATATCTCAGGCCATAAATATACCTGGCCACTTTTTCATCATTGCTTTCGCGATGACCTGCCCTGTATTCAACCTGTAAAATTCCTCATTATATTCCTTTACCGTCATCAACTTTTGTCTCAGGTTCTGCATCCTCCTGAACAGAGAAATTTGATAGTCCCTGGGAATAAATTTTTCCTTCATCTTTGCAATCATCCTGTCCCAGCTCTTAATTTTCTGCTTGCCTTGGAAACGCCTATCAGCTTGTAGTTCATCCCACCAAAAGGTTGCATGTACTTTTAATAACCTGATGGCATGCCTGAATTTCTTGTCCTCTTCAATATCTTCATAGTCAAAATAGGTGTCTAGAGCTCTAATCCAGTCTAGAAGCTCTTCTACATCCAGATTTCCCTCATAAACTGGAATGTCCATTTTCACCTTTGCACTCATTCTTGCAACAACTTTAAGAAAGCATTCATTTGTTGCATCTTCTGCTGGGATTTATTCTTCTCCATTTCCAGCATCATCTTCATTTTTGGACTCACTAATATCTCCTACATCAGCTATGCACCTTTCTCTTATCTCCATGTCCACAACTCTAGCGCGTAAGTTATGCAGATCTATTTCTTCTTCTAGATTCCGCACTTCTCTACCCCTTCCTCTCGGGTTTTCCCTTTCCTCCTATGGATCGGGTGATTGTCTATCCCTTCTCCTTGGCATCATGGTGAATTCTCCTTTTTCTCTGCTACAGAAAGAAAAGAATCTTTTATGTGCTCTGATACCACTTGATGTGTATCATAGTGCTCTTTACCTCTTCCTGCCTCTTCCTGCCTGAAATATACAAGAAAGAATCAAAGCTCTGATACCACATGATGCAGGCGCGCCCGCTAGGCATGTCTGCTCACAGGATCTTTCCTCCTTCCTTGGCCCGAAGAATTGAAAGGTTCTTCTATTTCCCTATTGGGAAATTTTCACCCACAACAACTCTCTTACGGGATCCCCCTTTCTTCTAAATCAATGCTGACCTTTTACCTTGTTATCGGGGTTCCTCCTATCGGGATTTTGGCACTTGTGATGTCCAAACAACTTGTTCTACCAATCCCCGATCCCCAATACGCTCCCCTGCTGCCTTATCCTTCTTTCGGGGTTTTGGGCTTTAAAATCCCGATGTGCTCCAACTTTCGTTAGCCCTCCAAGCTAAGCTCGTGGCCCACGTGACCTTCCCCCTATATGACCGCAGCCATACCTCCTCATCAGGGTTTCAGACTTTCCAATGTCCAAATATACATGTCCTTAGGATTCGCGATTCCTCGAATCCCGACACGCTCTTTACGCACTAGCTCTCCTGGCTAGGCTCCTGGCCAATATGACCATTATCCCCATGACCGCAGTCTTATCCTTCGTCGGGGTTTTGAGCTTTTCAATGCCGCAATGCATTGGCTTACGGGATTCCCGATTCCTCGAACCCTGACTCTCTGTTATGCTGACAGCTGGCCCCCACACAACGGAGCTTTCCTCCTTATCCGATACGCTGACAGCTGGCCAACAATGGAACTTTCCCCCTTATCGGGGTTTCAAGCTTCACGATTTTGAATTGCATAAACACCTTGTCTCTAGGATTCCCGATATCCTGATGACCCAAATGCCGATAGACAGTTTCCTGTCAGGACTTTCCCCGATGACTCTGATTGCTGCCATGCGTCCCCTCAAGATGGATGGTTCATATTTCTCCTCGCGTTTTCGAGACTTCTGATGTCTCGATTCTCACGACCTCAAGAACTCCGATTTCCCGAGTGCCAATATACCAACTCTCTTGGAATTTTTGACACCTGTCTCCCCAAACAGACAGTTCAAATTATATCAGGATTTTCACGATGGATTTCCCCAACTCCTAGTCCACGTGACTCCCGATTTCCTGAACCCCGATGCCTCAATATCCTGATGCTTCTCGGGGTTCTTACTCTACTCAAGAGGATTAAACCCTATGCAACTCCTGTAAGATCAAACGGGTGACGAGTAACTGATCAACGATCCAATGGCTCACGACCCCTAGAGCTTGGACTCCGAACGCGACCGTAACCTCCTCGCTTCTTTGGAAGATCCAACAACTGATGGGATTTTTCAAATATTCACCACAAGATCCTAACCGTCGATCTCTTCCTCTTTGATGTCTTCTACGGGGTGAACCCAGTATTTCTTTGTGAAAACTGGTCCTCCTGCACGTAACTTTGCAGCACCTGTTCAAACACTCCCACGGCACAGACTCTTTGTACTTCTCTTCGACAAGATTGAGAGCCTTGTCCTTCCTGAGATTCACACAATTATGAGTCTTCGATTAGACCCTTGTGCATACCCCTTGCGACAATCCTCAAACACTTCCAAGTGTTGAGTTCCTTCAACTCTGTGCACTCCTGCAGCAACAGTCCTTCAATGCTTCACTTAGATTCACAACTGAGACTTTCCTTAGCCCACACACTCCTTCCAGGGATCCTATAACCCAATTTCACTTCTGGGTGAACGAGAACAAGAGTTAAACTATCTGAGCCTTCTGTCAAAGAACTCCTTGCGGACGACTTCAACTGCACTCCTTGCAGGAATCCTTGCTCAAATAGAGAAACAATTGAAACTCATTTCTTTTACTTCCTTTCTCAGATTTCAAACACTCATCAAGAAATCATTCATACATAGCATGCAAAGCAAATGCATAACATGAAGTAAATACTCATGAGCATAGCATTCAACATACATACACAGAGAATAAACACAACGCCATGGACTTGAATTAACTTCTTCTATTAATCCAAATAACTGTACATGGGTGTTTCTACATAGCTCTCTGCTTCTCTTCTATGCTCCAATTCTTCTAACTATGTTACAATGCACAATGAGGGTGTCTATATCCCGTTTCCCTCTTGCGCTCTCAAATAGTCTAATCTAGAATTAAATTTCTATCTACCTGCATTAACTACTATAAATGCCTCCATCTACTTTAGATGAGAGCGGGGCACTCAAGGTCTGATTACATTATACCAAGGCACCTTCATTACATGATCTCATTTATATTTGGCGCATCAACTTCAAGCGAAAATTCAAAAATTTGGTTGGGCTTGTCCAGTTGTTCACTTTCATTCCGCGCTGGCTCGCTTGCTATGAGAGATGCTCCTGCATCAAAAATGCATGAGCATTTACATCCTCGTGAAGTTGTTGTTTCAGTCTTGATGGATTCAAGAATCAATATTTTTGGTGGAGATCAATTCGCGCTTCCAAAATTTCCCTCCCCTTTTCTATTTTCCCAACTTATTTTGTCCATTTCTTTTCCCTCTTCTATACTTACCTGAATTCCCCTTTTCTTTTCTCACTTTTGTTCTCCATTTCTAGTTACTATACTTAGTTGTTTTTTCGAAAACATCGATTTCGCAATTTGGTGGACTCACGGATCCTCATCTCCATCCATAGAGACATAGAATGAGTCTCATCGATTGTCATATTATCCTATACTTAACCATTTTTACATTGATGGGTTCACGGGTTTAATCTACCAGATTCCAAGATCTATGATATCCATTCTTCACCCAAATATCCATGATCTACATTATGACCATCAGACTTATCACGAGTACCGAGCCCCTAATTTTTTCATTTCTCTTGTATCCAAGTCCAACCGATCGTTCGCAACACTAATCCAATTTTCTATCATTTGCAACAGTGGTTTCGCAGGCTCCCAGGTTGGCAGGTTCACAAAGGTTCTCAAATCCTAATTACTCCCATTCGTCCCTGCCACCTTTGTGCTTTTCCCAATATGAATTTAGTATGGTTTACTGCTAATAATTCATCTTGTAAGTTCTGTAAAGGTCGTCATTAATAAATGAAGGGATCGAGGAGATTTCTCATTAAACCACATTAAAGCACGACTTGTGGAATATTATAGTATCTCTCTAAAGTTGTCATTTCAAATATTATCTAGATGAAAAGAATGATCTCGTCAAGTTATGGAAGCAATAGCTTGACAACAGTTCTACGAAGATACTTTGAATATTTTTGGACATGGGGACCAAAACTTTATGTGGTCTAGAGCGTATTCATACTATTCATCCCCTTCTGCTAAGAAGGAAGTGATTTACACATCTGGACTAGCTCGTGCAGGGTGTGTTCCTAAGGTTTTCAACTCCAAGGAACTGGTCGCCTAGTGCATTGAGAAATATATCTTGGCATGTGTACTGGCAGAGGGTGCTTGTCATTTATGGAAAGAACAATAAGGACAATGGTATGTTTACTGGAAAGAACAGTAGAAATGGTGGAAAACAGGAAAGCAACGATGATAGCATCGGTAATTGTTGTCTACAAGCTTAGGAGGAATAACGCAGAGTTGCACGCAGAGCGCAAGTGTGCACTAGGGCCAAGGTTAACTTCATTGCCAAATCTCAGCACAGACAACATTCTCAGAAACACAGATGAGACCTGCAGGAGAAGGTTGAAAGGATGAAACCTTTGAATACTTAGAAAATCTTCTAAGTCGAAAGAAATTGTAAGCTCAAGATGAGGAGCGATAATGGTCATCGGATTAGATTCCAGACAGGCAGAGCACGTAGAAGAGGAGAACAGATCTCATCCATTAGATATGAGTGTGTGGACCAACAGTCGTCGGATCCCAAGGAAAGTGCACGAGACAAGTTCCAAAGTCATCGGAACCATCCATCATCAGGGATGACAGGTGGCAGCAGATATGGAAGTTTGAAGAATCGAAATTTGAAATATTTTCAAGGGGTAGAGTGTAGTCGATCCCACCCATTGATGCTAGGAAGGAAATATGGTGAGAGATTAGCATTTTGTTGACTCGCAAATAGGGAAAGTTAAAGGCAGAGTTGCGGGAACTCTTGAAGTCCAAGTTATCGAAGAGAATATCTAGACCATTGGATCGAGGACTAATATGGGTTGTCAGATCCAAGAGAAGAACATGTGCCATGTGGGTCGATCCACGTCAGGAAGGAAAAGTAGCATACCACGCCAGAAAGACCACGTCATGAAGGACACGTGGCGAGAGATCAGTGCCTTGCTAATTTGCAAATCCTGAAATCCAAAGGAAGGAATGAATGCAGGAGACATGAATTCGTGAACTCCAGAAGTGAGAAGAAGTGATCTCAACCCTTGGATCATGGAGAGATCTAGACCGTTGGTCTGGAAAAGTTTGATTTTGGGACTTGAAAGAAGGAAGGTTCTCTATGCTATGACATCGTGAGTCGCAAAATCTCAAAGTGTAAAGGAGCGATGTTGACCATTGGATCGAGAAATTTCATGGGCCATTGATTTGGAGCGGGTTTTGGAAAATCAAAATTTGGAAGAAGGGAGGTGAGTAGTCCTCCAACTTCGCGAAATGAGAAGTCTCGATATGATTTGGGTCGTCGGAGGATTGTGGGTCATTGATCTAGAGTAGGTTTCAGATAATCGTAGGTCAGGATAAGGGAGGTGAGTAGTCCTTCAACTTCACGAAACACGCAGTCTCGATAACATCTAGACTGTTGGATCAAAGAGGGTTGTGGGTCGTCGATTTGAATTAGAGTGTTGAATCAGGAATCGGGAGTTGGAAGAGTCAGGGTTGGCTCATGTTCAAAAACCTGACACATGAGGTCGCGATTTGACAAAAGTCATCGGATCACTGAGGATCGTCGATATCGCGAAATTCCTTTTTGAGTAGGGTTGTGATCATAGCCAGTGGTCACATAAGCAGAAGAGAAGGGAAGGAGCTAGCATTGTTAGGCTCCACCTCTGAGTTTCACAAGTTGGGAAAATCAAGGTGACTCACAGTCGATCACTTGAAACACAGAATCGTGAAACGATTGTTGGTTAGGCATATGGTCACCGCTAATGGTCATGTGAAAGGAAGGGGATTAGCCAAAAAATCTAACGTCGACTGTGTAGATTTATCAAAAATGGAAGAAGACGACAAAGGGACGAGCGAGGAAATGTTTTCTTAGTAACTTCTAGAGCAGAGTGATTGCATCTGCCAGATAATTCGAGGAGTTGTAGAGTGATCGCCAGAGGAGCGGAAGAGTCTCGAGTTAACTTCCAGTGGAATGAAGACTCATCATAGAGACAATTGACATATGGGAAATCATTTAAGTTTGTAACTGTAATAGAAGGGATAAGATCAACTGTGACATAGAAAACGAAGGGTCGTACTACCAAAAAAAGGAAAAGAATCTCAAGAATGACCACTGATGACGAATAGTCTCAACATAACGGCTACTGCTATAGAAAAGACTCAGCATAATTGCCAAAGAGGACAAAGCGTTTTGTGTATGATATGGCAGAGGAATTGGCTTGATAAATATACGTAGAACATAGAAGAGATGGTCGCTTCATTTTAGATTTATTCATGCGGGTAAAAGCATGTTGTGTGCAGCAGCTGAAACACAAAGAAGAGGTGTAGCACATATAACAAAATTTCATATATGAGAGAGGAATAAAAATATGATGTGCACATGCAGATACAGAGAAGTAGAACATAAATCTCAAGAAGATGCGAGTCGGAAGACAATGATATAGGCAGAGTAGAGTAGTGTAGCAGAACAATGATGAGATTGGTAATCCATTGATAAACATTACATCACTGTAATAAGTTTCAGAAATAAAAGATTTATATTTCAGGGTGCTAGGGTGGTGCGAGGGAGGATTGTTGGCCTCATAGTTTCAAGTGGGTTCTTGAACACAGGGAGTTATAGCTTCCATCTTGTTTCACCAGAAAAAACAAGGAGGTAAGGTGGTGCAAGGGAGAACCATTGTTCTCTGTTATGCAGGTTGGTTCATGTGTGACTAGAAGTTGGTGCTTCCATCCAGTTGGTGTTGGAACACTCAGGGAGTTAGTGCTTCCTTCTATTGGGTGCTAGAGAAACCAGAGAGTTGGTTCTCTTAGAAAGTTGCATCTTGTATAGGTTGGTGCCTGTGTGTTTGGAAGTTGGTGCTGGAACATAAAGGGATTTGGTGTTTCCTTCTAGTGGGTGCTAGAGAAAACAAAGAGTTGGTTCTCTCACCAAGTTGTTTCTTGTAAAACAAAGGTGTTAGCCTAAAAAATGAGTTGGTGTTCATAAGAATGATAATGTACATAAAATAAAGATTACCTATCATATCGAGAAGAAGAGGTTTTTCCCTTTATGAGTTTCCTCAAGAAATATTTGTCTCTATATGTTTCATGCCTATGATTGATGTTGAATATTCTACTGCTTACTTCCCTTCATTATTGTGATCATCATTGAGTTTTCTGTAAAGAGTTTAAAAAGGGCATAATTGTTTAAACACAGTAACAACTGATTCACTTCCCCCTCTCATTTGCCCAACAATTGGTATCATAGCAAGTTCCCTTTATTTAAGGATAGATCCTAGAGCTTAAACATGACTAGATATGGAGGAAATTCAACCAATAAGGCCTCTCTGTTCAATAGAACAAACTTTGGGTTCTGGAAAGTTAGGATGAGAACCTACATAATGGCTTTAGGTGCAGATGTCTGGGATGTGATAGAGACTGGTTATGTAAATCCAATAGTACTAGATTCTAAGGATGACAAGCTATAATTCATCTTCAACACTAAGGCTATGAATTCTATTTTGAGTGGGCTTGCAGAAGCATAATTTGTAAAAGTTATGCACTTAGAATATGCCAAAGGAATGGGGGACAAACACATTAGTAGTTATGAAGGTAATGAGAAAGTAAAGGATGTCAATGTTCAAACCTAGAGATTATAGTTTGAACAATTAAAGATGAAAGAGGATGAAAAAGTTGGGAAGAAATTTCTGAGAGTTGAAGAGCTAGTGAATTCCATGAAGGGTCTTGGTGAGAAGATTGAAGACGCATTTTTAGTTCAGAATATTTTAAGATCTCTTCCTGATAGATTCAATCCAAACGTTTCTACAATAGAATAACTGAATGATATTAAGACTTTGTCTATTAATCAACTCCTAGGAACTCTAACTACTTATGAAATGAGGATTAGAAAATAAAAATCTACCACTAGACAAGCATCATTTAAAGTAAATAAGAATGAGGATTCTAAGCCCGATGAAATTGAAGAAAAAATTGTGAGAAGACTAAAGAAAGGATCAAGCAAGTACCAAGACAAGTTTCCTTCAAATTTTTTAACTGTGGAAATATCTGTAACTTTTCATCTAAGTGTCCACACAAGAAGAAGGACTAGAACGTTGAAGGTGAAGAGGAGTATAAATCCAATATATTTGGTAAAAATAAAAGTTTGTGTGTAAACAATGATGACTCCTCAGAAGATACGGATAGTGACTCTTCTCATGAAGATAAGGATAATGAATTTATGCTTATGGAAAAAGAGGATTGTGATAATAAAATCACGGGAAGTGATCTTAATGATGAAGAAGTTGAGATTGACTTGGAAGGGGAACTAATCAGTACTTTAGAAGAAATTGGCATACTCAGATTTAAGAAGAAAGAGCAAAAACAATTGTTGATACAGTTCGAGAAAGGCAGAAAAAAACATGTTGAAGACTTTTCCCTACTAAAAGTAGAATTAAAAGAGGAAAAGAAAATAGAGGACATTTTGAAACAATAGTTATCCGAGAATAAGGCAAGATGTGAAGCCTTGGAAGAAGATGTAGTAAAAACTAGAAAAGAGATGGAGAAGTTTAAAGCATTGTATCTCCAAAATATTCCAAGCATTAAAGCCTCAATAGATATAAACAACATTCTTAGAAAACAAAGATCTCCTTTTTTGAATACTAGTTTAGGCTATGTAAGTGGTTCAAGCAACAAACAACCAGAAAGAAAAGAGCCAGTAAAGATGACCAAGTTCCAATTCAACAGACAATAAGAGCATGTGAGTACTCTTCCACCATAAACTAATAAAGACAAGATGATCCCTGATGAAAAACAAAGATATTAGAATATGGAGAAACAAATGCCAAGAAGAAGGCCATCCTGCAGGTACCAAAATTTATTCCATGGTTACTGCTTTTACTGTTCTAATTTTGGTCATAAGATTGCAAAATGTCAAATTAAGTTTAGAGACATGCAAGTGAGGAAGTCAAGAAAAAAACAATCCTTGCAACATAGAACTAAACAGTCAACGTTGCACCAATCACTTTGATCTATTGAACGATGATTTCGAATGTTATAACTGTCAGAACTTCGGCCACAAAGCTCCAAACTGCCATCTGAAGAAACAAAGCAGATCCAAGGATAAAACCCTTACCTAGAAATGTGAGCACATGGAAAAAGAAAGATTGTAAGATAAAGTTTGTAAAGTTAGGACAAGTGGTGTCTAAAGGCATAAGGACAAATAATAATTTTGATATTTAATCCTCCCGTGCAAGTAAAGAAGAAGACTCATATACAATAAAATCATGTTCAGTTAGCATTTATCCCATTGAGGAAGTAGAAGAAGAATTATGTCATAAGATGGAAGAAGAAGTTGTGAATCTTATAAAGAAGGTTGAGAAGTCAAACACCCAAATCAAGTTCTAGAACAACTCCATGACCCTCGATGAGATCTTGGATAGTCATAGATCACCAAATGACAAATTTGGTATTAGATACAACAAGGAAGAAATCAGTACTCCTAAGAAACTTGATGCATGTCCTTGATTTGTAAAGGGTGAATACAAGTCTAACACTGGTCCTTCATTTGTAAAAAGGGAAATCAGGTATGACTCAGGTTCTTCAGGTTCAAAGAATGAAATAAATAATACAATATTTAGAATATCAGAACAAGGAAGACATCCAGAAGATACTCATACACCTCAAAGTAAGTTTAGAAGAGAGACAGCTTTATGGATGAATCAAAGGAGGTATGAGAGTGTTCGTAATGATTACTGTTTTCTCTTGTGATGAATATCATCGGAAAATCCTTGGATTGAAGGAAAAATGGAAGAAAAATGAATGTACAGTAAAGAAGAATCTTGGATAAAGACGTATACATCTAGTTAGAGATCAATGAGAATCAATGGGCAGATCCAAGGGTTGTTTGAAAAATACAAGCTACAATTGCGTAGTATTTCAGTAAGTCAGCGGCATCCAAAAAAACAAAATTCTTATGTACAAATACATGACATCCTATAGATATAACAATAGGAGATACCTTGTCAGAAAAGTCTAACCTTTTAGAAACAAAGGGGGAGAACAGACGGAAGCGGAGAGAGAAGAGTTACATGGGGAGTGATTCAGTTATCACAAGAAAAGGTTGATGGAGTCCTAGTAAGAGAGGTGAGAAATATTGAGTATACTATAGAGGACACTATAGAAGTTGAAGATGAACAGGTCCAAGAATTAGAAGGAGAAGACTCTGGTTTAGATACAAATACTCTGTAGGAATCAAATAAAAGAGTCCATCCTGCAAAGGGGACTATTTGTTGGTTAAATATGGGGTACCTCCGAAAATTACTGCAACATCTCAGGGGGAGCATGTTTTATTTGAAATTGATGTCAAAGGGAGAGAAAAGGTTTGGTATGAATGCTACAGTTGGAGGTCTAAATAGAATAGTGTAGCCTTTGGGGGTTTCCATCAATGCCAAAGGGGGATATTGTTGGCATGTGTACAGGCAGAGCGTGCTTGTTATTGATGGAAAGAACATTAGCGATGATGGTATGTTTATTGGCAAGAACAGTAGAAATGGTGGAAAATAGGAAAGACATGATGATAGCATCGGGAATTGTTGTCTACAATCTCATGAGGAATAGCGTAGAGTTGCATGCAGAGTGAAAGTGTGCGTCAGGGCCAAGGTTAACTTCATTGCCAAATCTCAATAGAGATATTGTTCTAAGAAACTCAGACGAGACCTGCAGGAGAAGGTTCGAAGGATGAAAACTTTGAATACATAGAAAATATTATAAGTCTGAAGAAATCGTAAGCTCATGAGGAGGAGAGACAGTGGTCATCGGATTAGAGTCCAAACAGGAGGAGAACACATAAGAGGAGAACATATCTCAACCATTATATCTGAGTGTGTGGACCAATAGTCGTTGGATCTCAAGGAAAGTGCACGAGACAAGTTTTGAAGTCATCGCAATTATCCATCGACATGTATGACAGGTGGCAACAGATATGGGAGTTCGAAAAATCAAACTTCGGAATATTTGCAAGGGGTAGAGTGGAGTTGATCTGAACCGTTGATGTTGGGAATGACACATGGTGAGAGATCAATATTTCACTGACTTGCGAATCGGGAAATTCAAAGGCAGAGTTGCAGGAACTCGCAAAGAGGAGATCTCGACCATTGGATCGAGGAATAATCTGGGCCATCAGATCCAGGAGAAGAACATGTTCCACATGGGGATATCCACATCAACATAGAAAAGTGGTAGACCACGTCATCAAGGACACGTGGTGAGATATCAATGCTTTGTTGATGCACAAATCGTGAAATCGATAAGAAGGAATGAATGCATGAGACAAGAATTCGTGAAGTCTCGAAGTGAGAAGAAGTGATCGCGAATGTTGGATCACAGAGAGATTTGGACCATTGATCTGGGAAAGTGCGATTTTAGGACTCAGAAGAAGGGAGGTGCTCTATTCTCTGACATCATGAGTCATGAAGTCTCGAAGTGAAAAGGAGCGATCTGGACCGTTGGATTGAGGAATGTCATGGGCCGTTGATTTGAAGAGGGTTTCAGAAAATAGGAAGTGGGAAGAAGGGAGGTGTTACACATTAATTTTTTCACCCTAATGATGATTACATAAACCTGTGTTCAGGTTCCCAATATAATATTTTGACTAAGAAAAGCAACCTCTTTCCACCCTTGCAAGATGAATTTTTGGAAGACCGTCACGGGCAATTCCCTTTACACAGTGCTGAAATCCCTAATTTTCACATCTTGTACTATAGCTAGTCTGCGGGATTTCCATAGGCTGATATATAGGTAGGTCGCGATGGCGCTTTAAAACTAAAAGAGGAAAGAAGTTCTAGTAGATTCTAGAAGTGGAATCTTCTAGAAATATGAAGTGTTGTCCATGTGGTTATGATCCTACTGACTTCTCTGATTTGATGGGATCATCCTCATCTCTTTAACCACTTTACCTTCTCCTATATAATGATAGGCTTCTCATGGAAAAGGTTAGAGGTACAAGCATAAAGAAGCGTAGATATTGAGGAAAGAATAGGATGAAGACTGTGAAGAATCTTATTTCAAGTGATTCTTGAGGTCTCCATTCATCCATCAAGATTTTGAGAGAAATCTTCATACAAAAGGTTGGAGAAAATGTATGTGTGTGTCATAACGAAGGTACACTAAAAGGGAACTTGCGACATCAAGTCGATTCGGTTGTATCTTCTATATTTCATTAATATAATACAGTGGCATGTCTATTTCCCATAAAATGATTGATAATTTATTACATGATTCCTTGATCACATGTTCAGGTTGTCATTGAATTTCATTATTGTTGATTTCACGTTAGTTGATTTGTGTTATTACAGATCTGATTTCACAGGAGCATTGGAGAAAAATAGGATCAACAAAGACATAAGGAAGTGATTCATAAGGTATGTTATCTATTCCTCTCTTGGTAATTAAATTCAATCATCATAATCTAGGGAAAGTGTATTATTCCGTCTTGTTTTTTTCTAGATCCAGGTGGATCTAGAGGGATTAGTTTATGTCCGCATCTACCAATTTAGTCGTTAATAGGAGGTGAGTAGTCCTCCAACTTCAAGAAATGTGAAGTCCCGATATGATATGGGTTGTCAGATCACAAAGTATCGACGTGGGTCGTTGATCTGGAGAAGGTTTTAGATAATTGGAAGTCAAGAGAAGGGAAGTGAGTATTCCTCCAACTTCATGAAGCATGAAGTCCTGATAAGATCTAAGCCATTGGGTCATAGACAATTTTGGGCCATCGATCTGAAATAGAGCATTGAATTGAGAATCGGGAGTTGGAAGAGTTAGGTTTGGCTCATGTTCAAACACCCGACACGTGAATTCTCCATTTGATCACATTCGTTGGACCACTGAGGATCATGAACCATTGATCAATCAATATGAAGTTAGGCATGTGGTCATATCCATCCTCACATTGTCGAAGGATTAAGGAAGGAGCTAGCACGTCACTAGGCTCCACATCAAAGATCGTTGAGATCATGAAATTCCTTTTTGAGTAGGGTTGTGGTCACAACCAGTGGTGACATCAACGAAAGAGAAGGGAAGGAGCTAGCATTTCTAGGCTCCACATCAGAGTTTCGTGAGTTTGGAAAATCAAGGTGACTTGTAGTCGATCACTTGAAACACAAAATCATGAAACGACTGTTTGTTAGATGTATGGTCACTGTCGATGGTCATGTGAAAGGAATGGGCTTATCTAGAAAAGATAGCGCCCACTGTGTAGATCTCTTAGAAAGGTAAACATTTTCCAAAGGGATGAGCACGTGGAAGTTTTATCGGTAACTTCTAGAACAGATTGATTGCATCTACCAGAGAACTCAAGGAGCTATAGGATGGTCGCCAGAGGAGCCAAAGAATCTCAAGGTAACTTCCACTGGAATGAAGACTCATCATAGAGACAATTGACATATGGGAAAGCATTGAATTTTGTAACTGTAACAGAGAGGATAAGCTCAATTTTGACAGAGATGACGAAGGGCCGCACTGCCAAAAAAAGGCAAAGAATCTAAGGAACGACCACTGATGAGGAATAGTCTCAGCATAATGAATACTAATGTAGAATAGAGTAATCATAATTTCCACAGAGGACGAAGCATTAGGTGTATGATCTGGAAGAGGAATTAGCATGACAAATATACACAGAATAGAGAATATATGGTCGCTTCTGTTGATATTTATTCATGTGGGTAAAAGCATGTTGTGTTTAGCAGTTGAAACTCACAGAAGAGGAATAACACATTGAACAAAAATGCATATCTGAGAGAGGAAGAAAAATCCAAGGTGTCCATTTAGAGATAGAGAAAAAGAACATAAATCTCAAGAAGATGTGAGAAGGAAGACACTAATGCAGGAAAAGAAGAGCAGTGTAGAAGAACAATGATGAGACCGGTAACCCATTGATAAACATTGTATCACTGTAATAACTTTTAGAAAGAAAAGATTTATATTTCAGGGTGGTAGGGTGGTCCAAGGGAGGATTGTTGTCCTTAGAGTTTCAAGTGGGTTCTTAAACACAAGGAGTTGTAGCTTCCATCTGGTTGCACCCAGAAAAACCAGGGCGGTAGGGTGATGCAACGGAGAACCATTTTTCTCTCTTATGGAGGTTGGTGCATGTGTGACTAGAAGATGGTGCTTCCATCCAGTTGTTGATGGAGCACTCATGGATTTGGTGCTTCCTTCTAGTGGGTCCTAGAGAAACCAGAGAGTTGGTTCTCTGAGCAAGTTGAAGCTTGTACAGGTTGGTGCCTTTGTGTATGCAATTTGGTGCTTCCATACTGTTGGTGTTGGAACACAAAGGGATTTGGTGCTTCCTTCTAGTGGGTGCTAGAGAAACCAAAGAGTTGGTGCTCTCAACAAGTTGCTTCTTTTAAAACAGAGGTGGTAGTCTCAAAAATGAGTTGGTGCTCATAAAAATGATAATGTACATAAAATAATAATTACTTATCATATCAAGAAGAAGAGGTTTTTCCCTTTATGGGTTTCCTCAAGAAATATATGTCTCTGTATATTTCATGTGTGTGATTGATGTTGAATATACTATTTATTACTTCCTGGGATTATTGTGATCATCATTGACTGTTCTGTAAAGATTTTAAAATAAGCATAATTGTTTAAGCACAACAACAACTGATTCAGCCCCCCTCTCAGTTGTCCAACAATATATACTGAGTCAGTGGATTATTCAACTTCAAGGTCATTCTCTCGTCTCTCTTTCACCTCAAGTGTTTCGTAAAATGTTGAATCTCCCTAAGCCAACAATTACTTTCAAAGGAGAGGATTGCATGGATTTTCTGAAAAATCATGACAACGGCCTGGACCTCTTACCTAACTTATTCGAGAATCATGTGGTTGTCCCTGAAGATATTACCAGGTTCTCGGTCAACTCATTCAAAAAAACCTTTCGGGAAGTTTGTTGGTTATTCACCAGGGTGACATGCCAATAAAATACCACCATCATTTCCTGTATGATTCTTTATATCTTATATTTTATTTTCAAGGATCAATCCATTTTCGATTGGGGAAAAATTATTTACATTTAAATATCTTCCCAATTGTCACAGTACAAAAAAGATAAGAAATTATTTATGGCCTCTTATTTGGTGTTTGTGATAGCATATTGATGTCAATTTCCTAAATTGTGTATCTCTAAAAGGGTAAGTTGTGAATTTGACCTGGTTACCTTCTGGTACTAAGCGTTGTGGAGACACAAATATTCTATGCATTTATATGAAGTTTTCAATTATTTTGTCTCGGTTTTTAAAGGATTGTTTTTTAGAAAAGATATCCCAAGATTATCCAACCAGGAAAGTAAATTCTTGGATAAAAAGGGGACGTTGGAGCAAATGAAAAATTACAATGTTATCAAGATTGTTGGTTCTAAGCAAAATCCCTCCTTTCTTCCATGCCATATATATGATATAATGTTTACTACAAAAGTCGCAAGGAAATATAATTTCTGGATGCACTTTTTTCATGAGAAACAAAAAAAAGAAATTCATACCCTTTCCTTGGAGAATTGGGTACTTTATATTCATATATATAAACAAAATCAATGAATTTGCAAACCACTTCCACAATCTGAATCTCAAATATGTTGAAAAGATAAAAGGGTTTTACCCCAACGAATTTTTTTTCGAACATATGCTATCAGTGAGATTAAACAATTCATTTTTCCATAATGTTATAGGAGAAGAAGAAGATAATAACTTGGGCTCTCCTACTCACAATGCTGGCGACTTTGAAACGATACTCAGTACCAACGAATTTTACAAACATAAAATAAAGGGTCCTAGCGAAAAGAGTGCCTAGTCCCAAACAATTAATCTTGAGACTAAAACATCTCGAAGCAGTGCTCCATCGGCCCACCCATCCAAAAAAATGATCAACAATAGTACATGCGAAGGAGGAGAAAAGAATCCCCCTCCCAGAAAAATTGAAAGCATGCACAAACTTCCTTTGAGGAAAAAAAGGAAAAACATAGTGCAACAGGAAGAATACCAATGCAAAGAGAGTGATATAAATATATTCTCCCTCGAAGATATGGAACTTGAAGTAGATATAGAGAAAAAAATTCCCAACATTAAATAGTCGAGAAGCATGGCCCACCAGAAGCCATCATTGGAAATTATTGAGAATGAGACCTTCAATGAAGAAGAGTCATTTGTGTTCCAGAGCGTTGTCTTTGACAACAAATCTAAGAAATTGATTATCAAAATAAGTTATGTCAAGAATAAGAAATGTAAATCTCTTTCATAGGTTGACCTAATAAATATGAAGCCTTCCGAGATTTCTAAAGTGCACATTCAAACTAGAGATTCTCTAGACGACGCCATTAGTAGTCTTGAAGCATAAAACATCAAATTGAAACAAACGATCAAGGAACTGGAAGACACCTTAATGCCTCTTCCACTTATTTCTAGTCCTTTGACAATTGTTAGACCCACCACACTTACTGCTAAATTAAAAGGATCCTCGATCCTACTAACATCATCCATGAGGTATGTGGATAAAAACATTAAGAAAATAATGGCACTCATCCCAAAGTCTTGGGATATTACGAAGAACATGGTTTCTTTTGGCTCGAGGGTGCATTCCTTCCATGAGTATTTGTAAGCTAACCTAAAAAATGAAGAATGTTTTTTACCTTGATGTCGTGGTACCATTTGGAATCGAGATTTCCAATATGACAGAACTAAGGATAAGAGAGGAGGATATTCCCTCTCCAAGTCGGATAAAGTATTGGAACTCCTGCTGGAAAGAAAAGATAAAAAACTTGAATAATATTATTCAAACATGCGGCCAAGCCATATCAAGGAGGGAATAACGATTCAAAAGGCTCACAGAGGTGGACCTAGCTAGAAGAAATAATGAAGTCCAAGATCCAAAATTGATCCTCAACTTGTTGTTCCTAAAAAATCAACAATTTGACGAGAAAGTTGAGATCTTTAAAGGGTTTTCATTTGAAAAGTTTTATGATATTCTTGAATATGATGAGGATGATGTAGACAATTGTCTAGTGGACTACTCCATGAAAAATCAAAACATTGAAGAAGCATTACATGGAATTTCCATTGATCTGAGGGACTTGGAGGGAGAGTTGTTTAAAATCAAAATCCGACATGAAATCAACATGGCACCAATGAAAAGTTATATCGAAGAATGGTTCAATAAATCTATCGATAAACTGACCAATGAAGGGAAATAAATAGTTGAGATGGTTCTTGTAACCGTTTATGAAAACAATAAATGAACATCAACAAGTAAGTTTAAACAACAAGAGACCATCATAGTAAGTTTATGTTGATCACATCCTTCTTTTTCTTAATCAAGTCCTTCATTCAGTTATTCCACCTCTTTCAATATAAAGTTTTAAACGAAGACTGATAACTCCTCTTTTCTTCTTACCAGGTCTTGTTGTTATTCTACCACCCATCGTCATCCTTCTAAGACCTTATTTCTTGTGTTTATTTGTTTGATGGTCAGTGGGATCCCCAATCCTAGTCTTTAAGAGAAACACATTGTTATCACTGAAATTTCATCCACAAATGGTTACAGGAATCTAGCATCTCCAAACAGCTATTAGTTCACCCATGGACCAAAACTGCATTTCCAAAAGGCCCAAAACTATACAATCAACAATAAAATCAACATGCACTACGACTACACAGGGAGCGCACACACATGCGCCATTCATAAACGCAGGAAAAAGTGCACATGTGCACGATGCACAACTGTGGACGCAAATAACTACGCATCCCTCAAAATGATGCATTTATGATATTCGTCGGCCTCCCACCCACTTCTGGTTCATCTTCTAAGTCAATTTGACATCCAAATCTCGGATGAATCTGGTTGGGTGGTTGGTCAAAGACCTAATGGTGCCATAAATGGACCATTGTTCACACTAAAATCTGGTTGAATAATGCCTCAAAGTTATGCTATAAAAGGAAGCCATGGGTGCACTACATTTTCAAGGAATTCATTTGTATTGTTATGTTGTTGATATTCTCTTGGAGGATCCTCTTTCCTCATCAAGAGTATGCTAGCACCATTGCACTTAGAAATTCATATCACCTCTAGAATGAATTTTCTTTGGATTCTCTTCTGATCCAGGTGGCTATTGGTGGCCACCCACCTTTTCCGACTGGCTCAAAACAATTTTTTGGCAATTTTGGCAATTTACTATTTTTAGCAGTTTTTAACTTTTGGGGCCATTTTGAGGGCCGAAATGAATGTTTTTCAATATAGAGGTTATCAATGATATCTTAATGCATGATTGAGCCCCAAAAATGAATCTCCTTGAAAATACCTTTCCAATGAGCTATCACACGCCTAAAACGAAGATCGTATGCAAAATTTATGACCCCAGGAAGTTGATGTACTCACTTTCTCCTCAACAATACCTTTCCAACGAGCTATCACACGCCTAAAACGGAGATCGTATGCAAAAGTTACGACCCTGGGAAGTTGATGTACTCACTTACCCAAGCGAGTCCCACATGACTTTTGGTGCTTCATCTCCTAGGGTTAGGTTTTTAGATGTCTAGGGTTTTTGGCATTCCTGTTGATTATAAAAAGGCCTTCAGAGCCTCATTGTAACCATCTTCTTGTGAATGCGAGTAGTTGTCACATCTTTTCTCAGAGATAAGCTACCACCATTATAGTGAGTCTTTCACTCTGTATTTTTACAATCTCTGTACATTTGTTTCATTAATATAAATCGTGTATTACTGTATATATGTGTTTATGGTTGCATATTTGATACATTTTTGTTATATTATTGAATATATGTGATATCTCTGTGCATTTATTTATTATATCTCCAATCTCATTTCGTGCCGAAAATAATTTGGATCATCTTCACCATTTCATTCTAGTTCCTCATTTGTAATAAGAGCTAAATATTTGGGGGTCCAAGAGCCCTCCCTTGGAGGAAGAGGGGACCCAAAGTCTCCCTTTCTCTTTGGTGTTTTCTTTCCACTAATACAATCCTTTCCATTTGTGGCATGAGTCTTTTTTTTTCCTTGTTCTTATATTATTATGCACTATAGTTTAATTGTTTTTATCATTCTTATGCACTATAGTTTAATTGTTTTTATCATTCTTAGTTTAATTCTTTCCTTATCTTTTATGCTTTATCTTTCTAACCTTTTCTTTTACTGTCTTGCCTAACTGACCCAACTGGGCTTGTAAGCACCATTATTTTTCTCATTTAGGTGACAAAAGAGGTGTAACAGATTGGCGACTACACTGGGGAAGGTATCAATTTCCTACCCCATTTGGGTTATTTTAGTTCTTATTTTTGTTTCTTTAACTTGCAGGGATCATAAATGGCCCAAGCTGACCTGCAAAAGGCCATGTTCAAAGTTGAGCAAAGAGAATTTCATTCGAAATTTTCTTCACAACCATGTAACAGACAGTGTGTGCATGCTTTAACCCACAAGCAAATCTCCAGCGCAGGTGTGCCAAAACCACTATATTGCTCATCGCCTTATGCGCACCTGCGCCCATAAATTGCTTTTAGTTTGCGCATTAGTGCTTAGAGCGCCTCTGTCTATTATGAGGCCCGCGTACCTGTGTAGAAAAACACACATTGTAAGATTTTTTGTGATTTTTGGAAGGTCCATAGCCTCCTTAAAGTTGATTCCATGCATATTGTAATCTGCACCACACTTACATTCCCTCTCCATATAAAGGGAATAGTCAAAACGTAGGCACTTAAGGGTTTAAAAATCATTATTTTTTCTTTTTTTCTTTCATGTTGCGACATGGATGGCTTTCTTTGATTAAATTTTAAGTTGGAATCGTTCTACATCACATATAAAAATTGCATTGGGACCAGAAATTGGATATCAATCGTTGAGTATGCTCTTCTCTCACGCCCCAAAGCGATCTTGAGAATCAGAAAGAGGTTGAAGGAAAATTTCATCTCCCTTAAAAAAAGAAAAAATCTTTAGGAGAGAACAATAGCCCCCTCGGGACTCCTCTTAGTTTATTTTTTCAAACACATCTTAATATTGTAACAGGCCCATACATGCCCACATGCTACAAAGATAGGATAGTGTTGAAATTTACTTTCTTAGATTAAATCACTAGGGAAGTTTTAAGGTTTTGTAACGGGCCCATACATGCCCACATGTCCACAATCTAGGATAGTTTCAAATCTTTCTTATATTAAATCACATTAGGGAGTTAAAGGAATAGTAAGGACCCACATTTCCACATGCTAGTTTCCTAGGGACTTTAAAATTCCGCAAAGTTGTACCAATGACATTTAGTTAATTAGGTAATCAATACTTGTAAGGACCAAGCGAAGTCCACATGCAGCAAGGTGACACCTAAATTATTAAAAATATTGGCACACTTTCACTTGATTCACACATAAAGTCACTACTCACTCACTTTCATCTCGAAATGTGGAGGTTAAAGTAAGTTTCCTCCAAAGGGATTTCGAAACACCCCACCCTTTTCTTGACGAAAATCTCCAGTCGCACTTAATTTCAATGAGATTGGCTCACACCCCGAATCTCACTAAGTTTTTTCACTAAGTTTTCCTCCACAGGAGGTGCCAAAAGAAATTTTTTAGTCTAGGTAGGATTTCAGGGATAGGCATCCAAATAAATCCCCATTATCTGGTTCTCACATCTTCAAACAATAGAAGTTGTCAAATAGGGAACTTTAAATCCTCTAAGTCAAGTGTTCCTAACACCATAAGGTAGGAAGATACCTATGAAGGTTTGAAGGCTGAGGTCTGGTTGTTCTATGCATCCCCCCTTGAGGCACCCACCTCTTGGATGGGATCCAGCCTGTGACCCAATTTCTTAGGCCGAAAATCTAAATGTCGCACTTTAACCGAGGTATCTAGTGACCAAATTTTAGGACATCTACCAAGGTGGCAATTGTGAGCTGTAATTGCACCTTGATCAGATTTTGTGTGGCTATTGGGAAATATCGCCAGCTCTTTTGGGATATGGACCCTCTACCCCTCATTATAATTGATTACTTCATCCTTCACTAGTTTCTCTTCCGGTGGCTTCAGACCCCACTATTGAGTGCTACTGGAAGGCCCAGTGTTTTTTGAGAGGAAGGACATTACGCCTTTTAGGACACGAGAATTTGTTTTCTTTATTCTCCCACATGAAAAAAATCCACCTACCCACATGTATGCTTATTTATCAATTGATTTATGTATGATGTTCTTGTGATTACATATAATTGTGAGATATATTGTGAAGGTCCAAGTTATACAAATTCTCTTGTTTATTAATTTCTCTCATCACCATTTTCACACATCCACCTTACTAGTCGGACATCATAGGGAACCCACAGAACCCCTGTCATTCCAGATGCTTGCTAAATCTCCCTCCCATTCTAGGTGGAGTTCCTAGTCTTTCCAACTCAGCAACCATACTTCTCCACACCCCTGTGAGTGTTACTGTCTTGGGATCAACTTTTCTTGGTTCCACTCTACTTGGGTCCACTTCTCAAGGTCAAACATCCCCACACTCTCCTTTCCACACAAGCAAGTGGAAACTTCTTCTCAAGGGGTAATTAGAAACCCACCTAGTCCCCCTCAAGGGTCAAGTACGCAAAACATTCACACTATGGCTAGAACTAATCCTCCGCCACCACCTCAGATGCCATACTTGGCTTCCCTCAACATACCGAATCTGACTAAACTCACCAATGATCTTGTATTTCTCAACCCCACATGGCTAGAAATTCCTACCAAACTTCATTCAGACATCCCCAAGTTTGAAGGAAAACCGGGAGACGATCCTGCCAACCATATCATTACCTTTCACATATGGTGCTCTTCAAACAGCGTCACAAACTATTCCGTCCAATTGAGGTTATTTCAACGTACACTCACTGGCCCATCAACCGAGTGGTATGTAGAAGAAAAATATGGGTCCCATGTGACCTTTGAATCCTTGGCCAAATCATTATTGACCTTATTTCAACTACCAATTCGTCATGACAATGGCCTTGAACTGCTCTCGGAATTTAAACAAAACTCCACCATGCACATCGCTGACCACATTCATGAATGGTGTCGGCGGTGTAGTCTCCGTAAAGATGAAGCTACTACAGAACAATGTCTCAATTGGTTCCTCAAATCACTTGTTTCCCTCCTTTCTAAAGATGTGGCTGCCACCTTTCCCCAGTATAAAGAAGAAGCCATTAGCAAGTCCCAATAGTTAGAACTTATTTACTCACAGTTAGGGTACTTTTATATAGTACTACCTAATTCCCTAAGACCTATGCCATTCAGCTAGGAAAAACCTGGGATGTCTCACACAGTAGATGGATTGATTGGTACCACTACATACCACAATTCACATCCCCAGCAACCACCAATGTATGGAACCCCTCAATATCCACCTGCATCTGGTGCACCCCCTTATTATAATCCTCCCCCTTATCCACAACCATACCCCTTGACTTTTCCTTCGTCGATGAGCGGACCACCACCAACACCCACAATGCACCCCGTAGCTCAACCTAGTTCTGATATCCCCTCCACCTCTACTTACACCCTAAGAACTAGTGAAATCACCATGGTTTCCTATGCATCCTATGGATCATTACCGCAACATAATCTGTACTTTCCATTTCCTGGTCCCCCCTAGCCTATTCCTTCACCACAAGGAAAACCACATGATGGGGTTAACTTTGTTCAACAATATCCCATTCAACAATACCAAAATTTTGAACAACTGAATATGGCTAATCCATCCCATCAATCGAACAATTCTAGAAAGAAAGGGAAAAACTGAAACAATAATAATCTTGGACCAGGAGGAAACTAGAACCAACCCCAACAGAACCAACCTGCATGGGGAAACCAAAACCAGGGAAACCAGAACCCTCAAGGGGGAAATAACAACAAATTCCAAGGAAATAATAACAACGATATTCATACAAACTTCCCCTGTGTCCTTTGCGGTGAGTATGGCCATTATACTCACCATTTCCCCCAAATCCCAGACTTCAAATAGATGAAAGAATCTGGTAATGGACCACATTCGCCAGCCCCGGCTACCCCCCAGTAGGACCCACAACAATATGTGCAACACCCACCCCCGACCATGTTGCAAAACCCCATACCACATCAAGGAGTGATGAACACCCAACAAGAGATGCACCCTACCCCACCACAAGCAAGACCATATCACAACCCGAACACTTCGGCAGATCGAACTATCCTCCTCACTAGTAAAGAAGAGGTCCTTCTACAAATGCACAGTCATCAATACAGTGCACCCTCTGACCCGAATCCCACTACCTTGGAGGCCACCCCAGTCAAACTAACCCACCTTTGATGATTCTATGCCCTAATACTGAAACACCTCTTCGCATCCCTTGCATCCCATTGCGAAGGAATGTCCATAACCCTCAAGCTAGGGAATCCCACAATTATAGTCTAGTCGATGACTTGGCCCAATCCATCACTGCCATGTCAGTCTTAGAAGTTCTTCAAACCTATCGTACTCAACGAAACTCATTACCTTCCTCTCTATGGGCATTCGACCCCACCGATACTCGACTCATCACATTTGATCTCGATAGTGGAGAACCCCGTCTCCCCGCTCTTGTCGCTTTTCAAATACAAGTTAAAATCCAAAACATCATCGTTCACCACTGCATCATTGACAAAGGTGCATCCACATACATCATGTCCAAAACTGTTTGGCATAAACTTGGCTCTCCAGAACTAATACCATCTGCTATTACTCTGAGGTATTATGATGGATGACCCTCGTCTCCCGAGGGGCTCTTCCAAAATTTCCCCGTCGAACTCAGGGGAAAAAATATCTTTATTGACATTGAGGTTATCGATGCCCCACTTGAATACAATATCTTTTTTGGTTGTAGCTACATGTATGCTATGAAGGCAGTCACCTCTTCTATGTTTCAAACCATTATTTTTCCCCATAATGGAAAGTTCATTACCATTGATCAGGTATCACATTATGAGCCCAACCCTTCATCCATCATCGACAACATCCTCCCTTTTGTCCACACTAATTTGGATTCCTATCCACTCATTGAGATGGGCCCCAAAATTTTTAAGGACCCATCCTTACTAGGGACATACCACAAAGCACCACTGCTCATCCATACTTTTTCACAATTATGTGTTGTCTCCACCAAAGGAATGACAACTAAAGATACTCTCCCTCCCACCAAGGCCCCTTTCATCCCTGACATCCCACTAGTCACATAACTCCTTCCTCAGGAATCTCCTCGACCTTTTTCAGTTCTACGCGTTCCTGATCTTCCCCTCCCCCAAGGCCATATCCTGGTTTGGGAAACAGTCCCCCAAGCCATTACCCAAATCCCTTTATTTTACCCCCCACCAAGTGTAAAAGCTTTCCAAGTAGCCGCAATGCTCACCCTTCCTAACATGGTGTTGGTAATCCTAGTATGATATCTACATCCACCTCAGATGGTCCCTCAACCATTCCTTCCTCCCCAAATATAAGGAATCCATATGCAAATTCCCATACTTACCCCCACCATCCCACCTACACCCCCACTCCTTAGCAACCCTACTATAGCTGGGGGTAGACGAAAAAAGAAGGATCCCATTGCTCCACTTCCCCCAGGTGTCCAACCTCCTTGTGCACTATGCGAGAAAGACGGACACCCCACCATCAAGTGCCCATATCTCCCCATGTTACGTAATCTCATTCAACTCCCTTGAGCACCACCACCGCTCATCGCTTCCTCCAGTACTTTCGCTATCTACCAGAACACAAGTAGCGAAGAACTGCAAACCAAATTCGCATGCACCATCTGTTCAGAATATGGCCATTACACACACCATTGTCCAGTGTTACCTCAGTTCTGAAAGATGCTAACAGTCGTACGCCAGAAATTTCAGTAAGAACCCACTACAACACATGTCACCGGCATCCATTATGTCACAACCTCATAAAACGAATGTATGAGATGTCCTTTCTCTCTATGTGAATCACTTGATCATTTCACATATCAATGTCCTATGATCATTGAATACAGGCATCCCCAACTGGCCCTTAATCAAAATCATACACCCCCTCCTCTAGCAAAACCACTGAGTACCCTTACCCCATCACTTGCTATGGTTCATATATTTTCACTGGAACCTAAGACACTCTCTAATCCCCCATGGTTCCTAGACGATTTATATGAGGGATCACCCCCAATTCTCCAATTTATTTCCACACATAAATTCTACGCCCGACTACCATTTTCAACCTACAATATCTTGATATTTGGTTTATGTTGAGTGAACCATCGCAACCTCCTTACGATACCCCCTCTACATCGTCACCACTAGAAAACAACCCCATGATGATAGTCACCAAAGTCACTCCTTTTGATCCCCTATATTTTCGATAGTTTCACTGCGACGAAGACATCCTTGAGGAGTTAACTAAACCAGATTGCCCATGGGACGTGCTCCAGCTCAGAGCACTTTTTCCTTCACAGGAAGTCGTCGAGCCTCCTAACCAAAACCCCATCTACACAGTCAAAACCAAATATTTTCTCCCATCAGGGCATATATATTGGTTCAAAAACCCTATCCTTGCCCCCGATGCTTTTGAGGAAGGCAATATGGACAATATTTCCCCCACGATCAAAATTGATATTTCCATCAACTCTGGAGTCATAGAGGAAATTACCATTGGCGTCGCATGCTCTCCTAAAGAAATCACTGCCTACAAAGCTCTCTTCTAGGAATACCGGGACATCTTTGGCTAGTCCTACACAAATATTCCTGGCCTCGATCCCTCTATTGTCGAACACTGTATCGACACCTGGCCTGATATCACACATGTCCATAAAAAACATCCTCCGTTACACCCATCCAAAGAAATGACCATCAAGGCCAAAATTGACAAATTACGTGTTCTAGGGTTCATATACCCCATCACATATATGTCATGGGTCTCCAACCCTGTCCCTGTCAACAAAACACAGGGCGTTATCTGTGTCTATACATACTTCCAAAATATCAATCATGCATGTCCCAAAGACAACTTTCCAATGCCCTTTATCGACCAAATTATCAATGATTGTGCCGGTCATGAGGCTATGTCCTTCATGGATGGTTTCTCTGGCTAAAACCAAATTCAAATCCACCCAGTTGATCAGTACAAAACCGCATTCACTACCCTTTGGGGCACTTTTGTGTATCCTGTCATGCCTTTTGGCATCCAGAATGGAGAAGCCACTTTCCAACACGCCATGACATAAATTTTTCATGATCTGACTCAAACCATTCTCGCCTACTTGGATGATCTCACCACTCGCTCCAAAAAATGCACTCAACATCTTAGTGATTTACAAATCATCTTCCAACGATGTCGTCAGTACAACATCCGCTTGAATCCCCTCAAGTGCGTGTTCTACGTTACTATTGGCCACCTCCTTGGGTTTATCATTTCCCAATGTTGCATTACAGTTGACCCCCTCAAGGTCCAAGCCATCACGGAAATTCCCCCACCAGGAAATTTACGCCAACTACAGAGCCTACAAGGCAAAGATAAATTTTTACACTGCTTTGTCCCCGATTATGCGACTCAAGCACATGGTTTCCTTCACCTCTTACGTCATGATATTCCATTCCAATGGGACGAACATGCCCAAAATGCTTTTGATGATCTCAAAATGGCCCTTTCCAATGCCCCGTTGATTAGTCCACCTGACTATAATCATGACTACATCCTCTATATCTTGGCCTCAACCGTATCGTTAGTAGGATTTCTCATCCAACTAGGGGACAATGATAATGAACATCTCATTTACTACATTAGTAAAAATATTTCAGGGATACCCCTGAAATACAACCATGAAGAAAAACTAGCTCTTGCAGTTGTCTTCGTAGTCCAGAAATTGTGCCATTACATCTTGCTTAGAACTACCAAAGTCGTCACAAATTCCCACCCAATGCACTACTCGCTTAGCCGCTAGAAAATCAATGGAAATTTTTCCCGACGGATCGTCATCCTTCAGGAGTACGACCTGGAATTTTCAACACCCAAGAGAAAGAAATCTCTCATCCTCGCCGAACTCATTATGACATTTCCCTTCGATACTACCAGTACCCCCATCAATACTGACTTCCCCAATGACCATGTCTTCTACATCCCCTTGGATGACCCATCGTACGACGATCTTCTCGTCTACCTACGAACACAGAAATTCAGAAACCACCTTTCCCGAGACGATTGTCGACGCATTCGTCACTAGGCCCCCCACTACCTACTTATTGGTGATATCTTATATCGGCATGGGGTCGACACTGTACTCCAATTATGTTTGACTATCGACGAGGTCGATCAAGTCTTGAATGACTACCATAGTGGTGGTTGTTGGGGCCACCTCTTAGAAATTTCCACCGCTCAAAAAATCATTCACGCTAGTTATTTTTGGCCTACATTTTTTCACGATTGCATCAATGTTGTGAAATGATGTAACAACTATCATCTTTACACAAACAAAGCACGAGCACCACCTTCTCTTCTACACCCAGTCATTATTGTCGGCCCCTTTTGCAAATGGGGCATAGACTTCATGACTTGAAACCCTCCATCCAACAATGGACACAAATATATCGTCATGGTAGTCGATTAATTCACCAAGTGGGCTGAATCCATGCCTACATTTAACAACACCGTTGATACCACAACACACTTCTTCTTCAACCACGTCATCTCCCACTTTAGAGTCCCGCTACAGCTAGTCTCTGATCACGAGAAACACTTAGAGAATGAGATCTTTGTCGAACTCTCCTCTCAGTTAGGCTTCTCCCACGAGTTCGCCTCCCCATACTACCCTCAGTCCAATGGAAAGGTAGAGGCTATCAGAAAGGTCCTCAAAACCATGTTGCAACGCACTATTAACAAAAATAAGACCAATTGGCACCATATGTTATTTTCCGCACTCTGGGATTATTGCACAATAATGAAAACTTCCACTAGTTTTACACCATTTCATCTAGTCCACGGGGTCGAGGTCACTCTTCCCATCAAGTACGAAATCCCCACCTTACGCACCACTATTGATCTTTTACCTGCCACTACTCCAATGGAGCAACATTTGCTGAACTTAGAGTCCCTGGATGAAGATCGTCGATCTTCATTACCGAACAATGAGGCAGCGAAAAAATGGTCTAAAGCCACTTTTGATCGCCATGTCAACCTTCGCTCATTCAATGAAGGCGACCTCATCCTTTCTTACGATATCGCTCACGATACTCTTGGCCATGGAAAATTCGAGTCATTATGGCATGGACCTTACATCATCCTGCATTGCCTCACTAAAGGCACATACATTTTGGCCTCTCCTGAAGGCCACCCTCTCAAATAACCCATCAACAGGTTGTACTTAAAGAAATTTTACGCCTGAGCATAGCCATACTACACTAGGATTTTTCTTTTTGTACATTTTTTTTGTAGATTTTTCAATCTTCTCTCTCCCAGAATCTCCTAATCTCCTCTACAATCACTCGTCCACTCAATAAGACAACAAGTACAAATGAGGTGGCATTATGGGCCCTACA